>SJYT01069118.1:1187655-1222216 GCA_006410635.1 Cephalophus harveyi | reverse complement strand
AGCGGGGGCGCCGTGCGGCGCCGGGGGCCGGGGTTGGGGTGCTGGAGCGGGGAGGGGAGCGCCCCGCGCGCCGCCCGGGCCCAGGCGCGTGCTCCAGGCTCCGGCACGCCGGGCCTTGGGGGCCGGGAACGAACGCCCGATTCTCGCTCCTTCCTTATCCTCTGTGTGTGTGTGAGGGGGGTGTCTGGCGGTGGACTCGCTGCCTCCTCTCCCGCCCCCAGAGCTGGGCCGAGGGAGAACTCCAAAGTGGCCTGGACCCCGCTGCCTAGCGAGGCCGCGGGCTGGTGCCGCGCACGGGCGGCCCCGCGCTCCCTTCGACCCTGCGGGGAGGCGGGCGAGGGCAACCCCCGGGTTCTGGGCTCCACCTTCCCGGGTCCGACGAGCTACAGGGGAGGTGGGCTCGGGCGACCAGGGGTCGCCTGGGAGCGCGTCCCCCTGCCGGGCCGGGCTTCGGGCCGCGGCCTCCGGGGCTGGTCGGGCGCGCGCGGGGGAAGGATGCACTCGGGTCCCGCTCAGAGCCGCGTGCCTTTCGGGGTGGCGGGCGCCGTCCCTCGCGCGTGGTTCCGCTGGTGCCCAGCTGCGCCTCTGGACGTTCGCTCTCTCGGCGCCTGCCCGGCGGTCCTCAAGCCTTTCCCGCCACTCACAGCCCGTTCCCGGCGGGCCTGGGCCGGACCCCCCGGGAGAAGGGCCTAGGCGCCCCCACCTGAGGAAAACCCACGCAGCCCTTTGCCCCGAGTTTGTCTGCTAGGGTCTCGGGGGACGTGGGCGGGGAAGGCCGAGGGGGGCGGGGAGAGTGTTACCGACCTCTGCCCATTGATTCCTCCTTTCCCACCCGCGCGGGGCCGCTTTCTGTCTCGGCCTCGAGCCGCTCGGGGTCTGAGGAGGCCCAGAGAGCCGCTCAACTCGGCCAACTGTCCTGCACCTCTTGTGTGTCCGCAGGTAAAGTGGAACTGCACGGAAAACTCATAGAAGTTGAGCACTCGGTCCCCAAAAGGCAGAGGTGAGCTTGCTTAGCATGTTCTCATTGATTCCCTTCTCGGCCATTGGGAGGAGAGAACACAGCTGAAAACAACTTTTCCACTTATTGGGGTTGCTGTGTGGCTTGGCGTTTCTCGTTTTCTTTTGCATTTATGTTTCTGGCAGGTGTGTGTGTGTGCACAGTGCTCTGTAGGAATAGACAGCTCGTCTGTGGCCCTGCCACCGGGTTGTTTATACTGGTATATAAAGTCGCTTAAGGAAGCTCTTTCGGTTAAATGTTCTCCGGCAGAGTAGGTCAGGTTGGTGCAACAGGAAGTCAAGAGTCTCCGAGGGCAGTTTCTGGGCATCCGTGGTAATTGGGAAGCAGTGGGTGACCGCCCCCCGCCCCACCTGAAACCGTAGGAGAGGCAAAGCAGCTGCAGCCGCGCGCGGGTGTGGCGTGCCTTTCCCTTCTCTGTCCCACGGTGGCGGGCAAGAGTTTGGGGGGCCGTGCGTGCATCTGAGGGGAGAGGAATTTGCCTTTACCCTAGGAGCTCCCCGTGAGGGAACGCCTGGGTTTCTCCTGCCCAAAAGCGCCTTTCAGTTCCTGCAGAGTAAGACGGGTTTTCTGCAAACCCGCCTTTGTCTCCCGGCCTCCCCCCGACCCTGCTCCTCAATTTAAAAAATATTTGGCTTGTAGATAAACCACCAAGAGATGGAGAAGGTTGAAGATTTTTGCTTTCTCAACAAGGAGGGGGTTGCACTTTTTGGAAAACATGTGTAGTGTGTCAGTTTACAAAGTGTTCGGAGACTTTTAATCCCTGGACTATTTTGGAGAAATGGCTGCTTTCTCCCGAGCAGGCCAGATCCCGGCTTTCTAACTCCGGCTGGAAAGGCCCTGCTTCCTCCCAGGGGGTACTGGGGTTGGCCTGTGCCTTGCTGGCTTCTGCCCAGTGGGGTTAGGGTTTCTGCCTTCCCCCATCCCCCACTCCCTACCCGTGGCCCAGCGGTAAACTGGAAGTTAATTTCAACTAGAGCAGCCGGAGGGGGGGCAGCATCTGGTTAGGTATTGGTGCGAGTGTGTATGCTGGAGGGCTGAAAGGGTTTGATATGCATATTTCCCTGGTGCTTGACTTGGAGAATTGCCTACCCAATAGGTCAATCTTAAGCCTGTTTGTAGATGGAGTTTTCTTCCAGGTAAATAATTTCCACCAACTGTGTTTTTGTTCACGAGCTTGTGGGATTCTTGTGGGTTTCTCTTCATGTACTATACTTAATTTTCATTAGGATTAGTTGGGAAGTGATTTAGTTCTAGCTGGGAATTTTCGTAGTGGTCAAATTATTTTATATAGCAGAATGGAATTTTAAAAGCATCTAAAACAATAGAATGTGTACTGCAAACTCTAAATTGATCTCAGTTTAATATCAATTAAAAAAGATAGTCTGAATTGTTTCCTTACTGGAGAAAAATGTAAGCATATTCTGCGAATTCTAATTAGTTTTTGTTTAGCTGCTGTGTCTTATTAATTTTCTTCAAATGTTGAATAAGAAATAGGCAAATAGTTGTGTTGAAGAACTGACATTTTAACATTCAGGAGTTGCTAAATTTAAACTTTAAATGTATTGACCTGCCTGTGAATACAATTAGTTTGCCTTACTCTCCTGATTTTCCTTCTCTAACCTTGCCTGAGTTTGTTCCTCATGTGTAGGGAATTAAAAACATTGTCTGGTAATAGACTGTTTTTATTCTTAAAAGGCTTTTGCCCAACCTAAAAACATACTTAGCAGCCTCTTTGTCATAAAGTAACAAGTAACTATTGAAGAAAGCACATAAAGTAAAATGTTACTAGTGGCAGCAAGTATTAAAGAGAAGCTTCCATTGATGAACAAGGTAGATTAAATTTTCTAGCTGATTTTCATTAGTCATTGAAATGCTCAGGATTTTGAACCATAGTGTTACTAGCAAAGTAAATAGGAGTGAGTACATTAGAGACAACTTTTTTTTTTCCTACTGATTTATTAAGAGATTCATCAAGGAAGCCCTTTGCTTGTATTGAAGTGGTTAAAACCAATAATGGAACTTGATTTTTCTGCCCAGGGAGATTTGCTGGAAACCTCTATTACAATTTGGGTTTAACTGACCCTTGAAACAGTGTTGCAGTTTTCCTTATCTGGACTGTTCTACTGTCTGAATAGGCTTTGGGAGAGAGCAGAGAAGGCACCTTGGTGATCCACATACTCAGCACCTAGAGGATGGTCAGGTGGTACTGATGAGAGTGACTTGAATGCTGAAGCCCAGTCCTTGCTGGTGAGCCTGCTGGACTTCTGGGTGGAGTTCTTTGTGCTTAGCAGTCATTGCATTCCATCCCATCATCATGTGGGCATCTGAGGCAGGCACACCCACATGTGCAACAGTGACCTTTATACCTGCTGTGCAAGGCATGTTGGGAGCCCTAGGCTGAAGAATGCTTGTGGCAGCACTCTGAGATGGATGAATGGGCTTGTACCAGCTAAACAGGGGAGCAGGCCAATGGGTGATGTGATGTGACGTGTGGTAGGCTGGCCAAAATTCTGACGGGGAGCAGAGGTGGGCGGACCCTTGCTGGAAGGGGCATTGCAGAGTTTGGTTCAGACCAAGCTTAATTCCTGATTACTGAAGTCTCAAGGGAATGTGGAAGGAATGTTGCTTTTCTGCATTCAGATACCCCTCAGTTGGGGGAGATTATAGCAGTGCTTCAGTTTGAGATCCTCTGCATTCAGAATGAAGAGAACATTGCATAGAGTACTTGTGATAGTATTGCACTTTTTGTTCTAAATGTGAAAGATACAACACATGAAGACTTGGCTTCACTCTGGAGGTATAAGCTTTAAAAAAAATTTCCCTCCCTACCCCTGGGGGGGAAGGTGGGTGTGAAAATTGTCGTGGCTTTGGAAAACCATAGCTGACGTTTGGTCGGAAGAGTCACTGGTGTCTTGCGGGACCTTGTATGTGCCCCTATATATTTATGTAAATAGCACTGATTTTCTTTTGTTATGTTGTGGGCTGTTGGGCATGGGAGAGGGAACAAGAAAGTCGCTGACACTGGGGAACTTAGAGGATGGTGGTTTATTTTCCACTACTTTTAAATTACAAAAATTGTCACATTTTCCAACTTTTTCTAGCTTAAACTTCCTCATGCTTTAGCTGTTAACCTTGATTAGAATTGTATGTAGCCAAAAGCATGTTTGAATAAAAGAGAAAAAATAGTGGGATATTATAGTTAATATTTTTCCAGGAAGGATCTGTTAAAATAAATGGTGGTGTCTAAGCTCAAGTATCTTTGTTTTTTGCTTCCTTGAAATAATTTTTAAAGAAAGGAAATTAAATGGATAACTTATTTCAATATTAGAATCTCGTGTTTAGCATATAAATGGGATAGAGCATGTATAAAAGTTACTGGGGTTTTAAATATATCTTACTTTAAATGGCTACGTAAAAGCTAGTGCTGCATTTTATATAAAAGTGGTTAAGTATGGACTAGGATGGTGCCAGGAGTAGCCATATGCCAGTTAGCCAGGGCATAAGACCCTGATGTCTCACGACATTAAAAGCTGTTTTTAATGCTAAATATTTTAACAAGATATGCCCCAAGGTGTTTTAACAGGGATGCTCCTGGGTTATCAGTGGTGGTCCAGGTGAATCTTGTGCATTAGGGAAATTTCTCACACATTTGTAGACCTAAGGCTCTGAATATTAGGAAACTTTTGTGGCTGGTAAAGGTTATCTTTGCAATGCAGAGTTTAAGATCAGTGATGCATGACTGCTTAAGTGGTTGTAACCAGTGAGATTTTTCTTGATTTCATGTTTTCTCAGTACAGTTTGAGAAAGTTAGATTTCTTGCTTTTCTTTCTCACTGTATGAGATTTTTAAAAAAATTTTGATAAGTAGCTTCTGTGTGTCTGTCCGTGATAACAAGGAAGACGTTATGAAAACATGACATGTGCCTGGAGCCAGTGGGAACTGAGAATCTTGGCTTCTGTTTCTGGCTTCCTTTTGATTTGTGGGATGACTTACATTCTCTGTTCATGCCAAACGCCACTATAATAAACTAACAAGGGGCAAACTTGGTTCAGAGTTTTGAGTTCTGCTTGAAATAGGTGAGTTACCAGCTAAAATTTAAAGGTGTATTTTGGAATTACAGAGAGATGGGCTTTCCCCTGTAAGGAGCTTGCATTTCTTTTCTGTAGTATGGCAGCTTCGTTGCTTTTGCACCTGTACCTTGTTTGGGCAATCAGCATGAGGGACACGATCTTCATCATCACTTCCAAAGGCTTTTGTGAGTCGCACCACTGCAGTTCATGTGTGGTTGTAGGTCTGGGATTCCATATTAAAGTAAACCTGTTGAGTCACCTTGATACATATTTTGAAGCAGCTCCATTTTAACATTCTTTAGCAGCATTCAGGCAGCAACTATTCCAGCAGTAATTTTGAAAAGTGTGAATTATCCATTCAGGAACGCTGGTAGTTGGTTTGGTATGGGAGGAAAGAGAGTCTACTATTTTTAGTGGAGGTTCCTTTATCAGCTGTTGATTCTGATTCAGGCTTGTAGAGTCATAAGACAGGAGGTGGCAGTGTGGGAGCAGTGACCAAGGGGTAGAATTGGCATTTTTAGTTAGGATCTCTGCCCCATAGATCTGATGTTTACTAGTGGGCTTTGACTGTGGAGTTTTGTTTGGAAGCTGGTTGCAAACATAGTTTTCAGTGCTCTATTAAAACTGTGTATTTTATCATGGTCTGAAATTGCTGTTTGGTAAGTGTTCGGTATTGGTAAATATACACAGTTAAAATACCAATATAGTATGTGAATTCTGTTGCCCTGAAGGGGAATCTAGAGTACATAAATTATGTTTTAGAGAATTATGCCGAGACTGTTTAACTTGCTTAAGAAATAGTTTGAAATTAGAGAGGTATTATTTGAGGAATCTAGTGTAAGTCTGAGAAGGCAATGGCACCCCACCCCAGTACTCTTGCCTGGAAAATCCCATGGACGGAGGAGCCTGGTGGGCTGCAGTCCATGGGGTCCCTAAGGGTCGGACACGACTGAGTGAATTCACTTTCACGCCTTGGAGAAGGAAATGGCAACCCACTCCAGTGTTCTTGCCTGGAGAATCCCAAGGATGGGGGAGCCTGATGGGCTGCCGTCTATGGGGTCGCACAGAGTTGGACACGACTGAAGCGACTTAGCAGCAGCAGCAGCAGCAGTGTAGTCTAAGAACCCGCTTGCCCCAGTGCAGGAGACACAAGAGATGTGAGTTAGATCCCTGGGTCAGGAAGATCCCCTGGAGAAGAGTAAATTGCTGTTGTCTTGAGCCACAGTTTTCAGGATAGTTTACTGTGCTTCTCTGTGATCATATGGGTCTGCTAGGTGGTTAGTTCTGTTCCACTTGGTATCATTTTGGGTCATTTACTAAGCTGGGCTAAAAGGTCCAAGAAGACTGCACTCACATGTCTGGCCTCTCGGTGCTTGTCCAGGTCATCTTTCACCATATGGTATCTCTTCACTCAATAGTGGCCCGAAAGCAGAAGCTGCTGGGCCTTTTGAAGGCTAGGTGCAGAATTGGCACATTATTGCTTTTAATTTCATTCTGTTGATTAAGGCAGGCCATGAGGCCAGCACAGGTTCCAGGGGAATGTGAAAAGAACTTAATGGTAGAGTGGCGTGCATGTACAGAGAGGAGGAATTGGTGGTTGCAATCTGTGTAGTTCTTCTACAAGTTGGAGCAGCCACAAGCATCCCACATGCATTTTGGCTTGAAAATGCTTAGAACATAAAATATCTGAAAATTGTATTTAGCTCTAGAAATGGGGAGCCAGTCGACTTGTAATGTCTTAGCAAGAGAGGATGGTGTTAGCTCAGAGGTGATGAATAGTGGTCAGTCTCTGTTTATTTCTAGGGAACAGCTAGTAGGATTTACTGATGGGTTAAATGAGGGGTGTTTGAAGAGAGAAGGATGACAAGGCTTTTTGGCCAGAACAGTTGGGTGGAAGGGGGTGCCATTTACCCAAACAGAGGGTATTGTGTGACAAATAGGTTCTTGAGTGGAAATTAGGAGCTTTACTTTTTGGCATATTATGTTTCTAATTCTTATTAGAAATTTGAAGTGATGAAGTTGAGTAGATATTAATAGTTGGGTATATTGGTTTGGGGGCTTCCCTGGTGGCTCAGAGGTTAAAGCGTCTGCCTCTAATGTGGGAGACCTGGGTTCGATCCCTGGGTCAGAAAGATCCCCTGGAGAAGGAAATGGCAACCCACTCCAGTATTCTTGCCTGGAGAATCCCATGGATGGAGAAGCCTGGTGGGCTACAGTCCATGGGGTCGCAAAGAGTCGGACACGACTGAGCGACTTAACTTATATTGGTCTGGAGCCCAAGAGAAGGTGGAAAGTGCAGGTGAAAAATTAGAGNATGGCAACCCACTCCAGTATTCTTGCCTGGAGAATCCCATGGATGGAGAAGCCTGGTGGGCTACAGTCCATGGGGTCGCAAAGAGTCGGACACGACTGAGCGACTTAACTTATATTGGTCTGGAGCCCAAGAGAAGGTGGAAAGTGCAGGTGAAAAATTAGAGGCTTTGTTAGCTTATGGTATTGAAGTCATGGAATTGGACAAGGTCATCAAGTAAATAAGTGTGAAACTCTTGAAAAGAGGGGCTAACAGAGAAGAGTGAAGGAGGCCGGTGATTAGTGGAAATCAAGCACAGTGAACTGTTTCTGAGAGAGAAGTGAGGAAAGCCTGTGGAGAAGGAGAGTTTAATCCACTGTGTAGAATATCACTGAGCGTGTGTGCTTTAGGTGGATGAGTAAGTGACTGAGGGCGGTGTTAAGTCTCAGCCTTCTGGCTGTGCTGTAAATAAACGTAGAGTGATTTATGAATTTTGGAGCAACTTGAAATATAGCCTCTCTTCCAGAATTCATGTATTAGGCTCTTCTTTCATTTTTTTTTAAATGTTCTGTAAACATCTAGAAGCATATTCTATTTATAAGTTGCTAGAGATGGAAGAGGCTCCTCAGTTGAGTAGATCCTCTTCTTGTTCAGTGGACAAGACGGTGGTGACAGTTGACCTACCCTCTGGCATCTATTTTGACACTTTGGTGACTGTAAGCTCACCTTCTCAAAGACAACCCCTTCTGCTTTTCATTAGTACGCATTTGGTTCCAAAACGCTGCAGACGAAGTCCAGTGCTTCCATGTGCTTGTCTAAATACTTGATTAAAGACAATGTTGGAAACTAATGGTCACGATATTTATGAATATTATGGGCTAGGTTTAAAATATTTCAATCACTTTGTCATTTTAGTATACTAGAAAAAGTAAAACATTCCGTGTATTTTATTCAGAACAATGAAGTTGTAAGAAATGTAAGAAACCCTTGAAGTACCCTAAATTCCCTCATTTTTGCATATTAAAAAATCTGGTCCTTGGTAAAGTAGCTGCCACCTCAAATTATGAATTCCGTCTTTGGCCACAGAAGTCACTGAAACAAGGTGATGTGTTAAGTAGTTGGTTTGGAGACAGGTGACTTGGTCTGAATAACTCTTTTTTTAAGACTTTTTTGTCTATGCAAGTCCTTTGATTATAGAATACTGCTTTCAGAATGTGTTAAATGCCTACTATTTTAAAGAGAGGAAAACTAATAAAAATGAGATAGCACAATAGGGTTCCCCCTCACCCACCCACCGTAGTGGTATTTGCCGTAAGCCCTGGGAGAAGAAGTGACTTGCCCAGGACACTGATTAGTGGAACCGTTTCCAAACTGTGACTCTACCCTGTCTTTATTCCTCCCGTTTAAAGTGGTCAAATCCTCAAAAAGTAGCTTACACAGCAGCCTGATCATGTTTGCAGTGGCAAGTCAGAGCAGACACTCTCTTGGTGTCTCTCAAGAAAAAAGAAATCTTGTTTGGCTTCTTTGAAGGGTAGATTTTATTGTCTTGGAAAAGGACAGATACAGGTAGTCTGGAATCCGGGCTTACTACAGAATAAAAATATCCGGACATCCTGTTTTAAGATAGAAAATGAGACTACTTTTTCCTTGAAACTTTTTTTTTTTTTTTTAAAGCAGCTTCATGTTAGTATAAATGAATGGCATGGAAGTTGAAGGGGGCCTAAGGAGGTAAGAGAGTGGAACAGAGGGCATGAAGAGGTGGATGCTGTGGCTTTATCCCAGGCAGGTGGCTGTGACTCACAGCGTGTGTTTTAGATGACAAAAGATGTAGAGGTGTCCTGCGTGGAGTGCATGGTGCCTGGTTGTCCCAGTTTGTCACCAAGTTTAGAAGGATCCTGCCTTGGGGAAAAAAGTCTCTTAAACTTAGAATATTAAGGATTAAGAAAGAGTAGAGGGAGACGTCATGCTGAAACCTCTTGATGTAGAGAGAGTCCTGATGCCTGCCTCACATGCTTTTGTTGAATAGAAGGGTGTAGCCAGAAGAATGTTACATCTGAGTTTGAATCCCACCTCTGCTTTCTGAATTCATGATGTTAAATGTCTAAGGATGAGGAAATCAAATCTGGGAGGTTAGTGTGGAAAAGATGCCTTATAGAACCCTGGGGAGGTGTATAAAGCATCACCCAGTAGTCACTCCCATATCAGCTGTTGTGTTTCCCCTTAATGTTGAAATGTGAAGGCTGGGTGTATATTATTTGGTGGTAATAACAGAAATAAGAAAAAGTTTTCTTCTGTTCTGGGATGTGTGCTCATAAAAGTAGAAATCTTTGAGTGGTGTCTTTTGTGTTTTTATGTTCATTGAGCATGAATTACTTTTTTTAAAAAGGTATAACCTAGGAACAATAGAGTATATAAATATTAAACATCTTGATAAATTCTTACAAATATGTACATGTCAATTAATTTAAAATGTATGAATTATGAAAATGTGAAAATATTTGTTCTTTATCCTCCCCATTCCCATGCATTTCCCAGGTCTTACATTTGGTAACTTAGTGTATTATTTTTCAGAAATTCTCCTATGCATGTATCCAAACTTTTTTTTTTTTCACAAACACTTTTTAATAATCCAATCATACTGTTTATTTTTTTTGCTTTTACTAAGTAATGTATCCTGAAGAATCTTCAGTGTAGGTACAAACAGTTAACTCTCCTTAAACTAGCAGTTGCATCGTTTTGCATAGGAGTGCAACAAATTAAATGTTCTTTTCATAGTGATTTCAGCTGACCATGAGTGTGTGTATGTCATAGGACTCTTGGATATTCTTTTTACTTGAATATTTTTATAAGGTAAATTCTTAGACTGGAAATTGCTGTCAAAAGACATGCACATTTAAATTTGGAAGTACTCTACCCAAAACGCTAAATTTGTCATGTAGAGTGAAGTAAGCCAGAAAGAGAAAAATATCATATATTAACGCATATATATGGAATCTAGAAAAATGGAATAGACATAAAAGATGTATAGAATGGATTTTGGACATGGGGACAGAGAGTGGAGCAAATTGAGAGAGAAGCATATGTTATGATGTAAACTAGTGGGAGGTTGCTGTATAACACAGGTGCTCAGCTTGGTGCTTTTTGACGACCTAGATGGTCTGGATGAGGGGGCGTAAGGGAGGGGACATATGTTTATGACTGATTCACGTTACTGTACAGCAGAAACCAACACAACATTATAAAGCAATTATCTTTCAGTTAAAAAATTCAAAACACTGAATTTACTGATTGATACAGTTAGTCATAATTTGACAACCAAGGAGCTGTTTGAAATGAATTGGGCAGAGAGACTATTTGGTCAAAGCTCAGGCATGGAGGGCTGTATCATTTTAGGAACAGCCTTATTCTTTCTACATGGATGTTGTGCTGACTCTGACAAGTTTAGGTCCTGATTCATTTGTGTCCCTTGCATGTAAAAATTTAGTCAGAGCTATAAAGACTAAATTCTGATAACTGGAACTTCCCTTGTGGTCCAGTGGTTAAGACTCCATGCTTAGGATGCAGGGGGCATGGATTCAGTCCCTGGTCAAGGAACTAAGATCCCACATCCCACGTGCTGACTGGCATGCCTCCCCCACCCCCCAAAGCCCCAAATCTGCTAACTTAGAGTTTGATTACCTGGAGTTTATGTTCTTTTAGTAACTTGAATTTTGCATTTTACCCCAGAAACTTAACAATATCTTTTTGCATTCGGAGCTTTACCAAGTAATATTTTGAGGAGAAATTTGATTGAAAATTAGTTTTCAAAACAAAGTTTTACTCCTCTTACCACTTGAACTAGCCAGATGAGTACTGGAGAGCTTATTTAAAGAGAACCTATGACGATGTTAAAACTGTTGGAGCTGTGACTACTGAGTTTTTTCTAGTGATCCCCAAATGCTGATTTTTTTTTTTTAAAGTCAGCTGTTCTTGCAAAAATGGAGAAGCTCTTGCTTTTCTTTGGAGAGATAAGTGAGGTTGAACATTTTAATTTCTCTATTTTGTGGTCTGCAAGTTTACCTATTGCTGCAGTTTTTTGAGTTTCAGAAATGGATTAATTCCTTATGGCTTATAAAAATTCTTAGTTTAACTAGCTTAGATGGAGTACCTGTGCTGGTAGACAGCTCCATGCTAGATTTCAGGGGCTAGAAAGAAGAACACATTTCTTTTTCTGAAGAAAAGTACATGGAGTGTAGTGTCTTGCACTTTGTTCTGCTTCAATTCCTCAGTGATATTTTTGTCTTAACACTAACAGTGGCTCACTGTGCCAGTGATCCCAGAGGTGGATTACTATCTCTACAGGTAGAGAAGTTGTAAAATACACCACCGGGTATGTATGGGATACCCCAGAAACAGGTGGGTCGTTGGCCTTAGCTGAATGCTAGTGCAGCCAGCCAGAGATAGGTTCAGAGAGCAAGACACGTGAAGGCAACTGAAGCTGTGTGCGGTGGGGATGGCAAAGCAGAAGGGAAACAGAAGCCAAGGCATGGAAGTGTGAAATACCCTGGTGTGTGGGGGGGCATGGCAAGCTGTTTGGAATTAGACCTGAGTGTGAGGCAGGATGTTGGTGAAGGCTGAGCCCAGAGGGGCAGCGAGAGCAGCCGGTGTGCTTCAGGAGTTCTGATTCTTTGTGTGTTTAACTTTAGGGGCTCACTCATTTCAGTTTATGTCAGTTAGCAGATGGTTATTTGGGATCATCTCATGCAAGACTTGATGCTTGGGGTTAATTTTGGGATCTGCTCACCAGAGATTATGTTGAACTGCTTTTACTTTGTAAGTGCTTCCTGAAAACAGCTGTTCCCCAAATCATTCCATGGGCATGGAGCTGTTGCCAGCCCTCTGACTGGGATTTGGGCAAATCATGAGAGGACTAGGAATGCTATAGTAAGGCTGACTGAGCCTGTGCTGCTTTTTTTTTAAGGTTGAGTGAAGAACCTGCCCGTCAATGCAGGAGACGTGGGTTTGATACCCGGGTCAGGAAGATTCCCCTGGAGGAGGGCATGGCAACCCACTCCGATATTCTTGCCCGGAGAGTTCCATGGACAGAGGAGCCTGGCGGGCTACAGTTAGTCCATGGGGTCACAAATAGATATGGCTGAAGAGACTTAGCACATGATAGTCATAGTTTTAATCAGTGGTGATGATTAAAGCACCTAGTATTTGATTTTTAGTATGACATCTCAAATGATGTAATGAACCTTTGGAGAAAAATGAGACCCTTCAATGTGCATGTGCTATTAACTGAGCAAAATTAGAGGCAGCAGTGCACACTTTTGGGAGGATCAGTGATCTCTTGCTTGGAATCAGACAAACATCAGTTTGAATCCTTGCTCAGCTCTGTGTTCCCTGGCAAACTGATGCTACTCTGGACTTCTCAGTTTATCTGTTCAGTCTAATCACTCAGTCGTGTCCATCTCTTGGTGACCCCATGGACTGCAGCACGCCAGGCTTCGCTGTCTGTCACTAACTCCCGGAGCTTGCTCAAACTTATGTCCATCAAGTTGGTGATGCCATCCAACCATCTCATCCTCTGTCGTCCACTTCTCCTCCTGCCTTTTTATCTGTGAATAGGAGCAATATGCTTACTGTACAAGTTTATCTGTAAATAGGAGCAATAAACCTTATTGTACAAGGTTGTTGGGAATTAAATCATAATGTTTGGAAAGGACTTCATGGAGTATCTGACACAAGTAGTATTGTTGCATATTAGTAAGCTTGTGTGTTTACAAGTGGTGATTGAAAATAAGAGATGAGTGTATCTATTTCTGTGTGATCCCATAGTTTGCTACTGATACATGGAAATGTTTGACACTTCTTTGTAGAGTATGAGTAATGCATTGTGGATGTTAAGAGTTTGTACTTTAGGTCTAGATTTGTACATCTTGGAATCCCTAAAATGTTTTAGTTAGGAAATTATCTTAAGAGAGATCATATTTTCAAAAAAGGCCAGGAGATAAACTGTTAATTTCAAAAAGGTAGGCATCATATGACAAAAATGTACACAGGATAAGCAGCGGTTCAGAAAGGGATACCTGAAAGGCTCATCTACTTAGGAAAAGATATTCTGTCTTGCTTATCATTAGGGAAATGCCAGTTGTAATGCTATTTTCCCCCATCAAATTAGCAAAAATGAACAAGATTAATAATAACTGGTATTGGCAAGCATCTGTAGGTATGGGCATTCATACAGCAAAGACTTCTTGGCATGCTATTTGGGAGTATCTGTTAGAACTAAAATGTGAATATCCTTCAGGTATCATGAGATACAACCTAGTCTTCATAGTTGTGTGGTCTGTAAGTATAGTTGTAATGAACAGTATTGTAAAGGAGCTCAAATCGCTAGGCAGGACTTGGGAAAAAGGTCTTTGGGTAGAAGTCCAAAGTATGTGCAGATAGACTTTCAGGTTTTATTATTTTACTTATTACATTTTAATAGGTATTATCAGATAATCTGGAACTTCCACTATTGTCTACTTTCCAAGCAGAGAAGATTCTTAGCCTTAATTTGGCTGTCTGGGATGTTTTGCGTTTACTCATTTTTGAGCTTTTGGTTTTTGAAAAGGAGGAAGAGAACCAAGAACTGCTTTTCTTTCTTCAAAGCACTTTGAAGTAATGTTAAACAGTGTTTAACTGTTAGGTCTTCGTTAAAAAGACGTTTTTTTCCCTCCCCAGTATTGTTTAATAGAAAATTGGAAATAAATGTCCTCTCAAAGAAAATACACCATACTCTGACAAATTATGTTGTGGTATGTTTCTTAGCATTTACGAAGAGTGATATAAATTTAAATATGCTGACATGTGAAGAACAAATTAAAAAGCATGTATGGTATAGCTCTTAAAAGATAGATTTTGGCGGTGCAGGGGTGGAACTTTCATAGGCACATTTGGATGAAAACACATGAAAAGGGCTAGAAGCTTACCCACCAAAAAGATTGGTTATCTTTGCAAATAAAAAGTGACTGAGGAGGAGAGAGGCTAATCTTTGGCTTTATTCTTCATTCTAATGGTCCTCAAACTTTTTGGTTTTGATTCTTCGATACTTAAAAACTGAGGCTCCTCAAAGAGCTTTTATTTTTTTTCTTGAAATATAATGTGTAGAGGGCTTCCCAGGTGGCTCAGCAATAAAGAATCTGCCTGTGATGCAGGAGATGCCCGTTCCATCCCTGGGTTGGGAAGATCCCTTGGAGAAGGAATTGGCAATGCACTGCACTATTCTTGCCTGGGAAATCCCATGGACAGAGGAGCCTGGTGGGCTACAGTTCTTAGAGTCTCAGAGTCAAACGGACTGAGCAAGCACACACTGTGTTAGAAATCAACTGAATACTGTTTTATATTACTTTAAATGAATAATACATAGTGTGTATATTGTAATATATGTTACTATAATAAACATAATAGATTTTTGTAACAAAATTCATCCAAAGCCAAAATAAAAATTAGGAAAGTGGAATTGCTTTAAATATTTGTAGATTTCTTTAATGTTTGCCCTAACAGACAGCAGGACACTCATAACTACTTCAACATTCAATTTGTTGCAGTATATTGTTCTGATTGAAATATATGAATAAAATCTAACTTCACACAGATAAACTCTTAGAAAAGGAAAGGAATATTTTAATAGTCTTTTTACATGATTGTGGGTATTTTTGTTCCTGTACTAAAACTCTGCAAGTGGAATTTTTTAAAGGTTAGTTGCATTGTGGAACCTGAAATCATACCAGTAAATATTTTTTGTTCTTTCTTACATTAAAATCCATTGGTCTGTCTTGCACTTTGATCCTGAAGTATTGGGAAATTGTCAAAGCTCTAGGTGGTAGATAAGTCTTCTGAAGTTCTGATTTTTACTTAAAAGCTTAAAATTCAGTCACTGGCAACAAATGCTATTAGTTTTTCTTGAAGTAACTGGCTGATTTTGTTCTCTTTTGAGAAAATGTCTATCAGACACTCAATCTTTAATAACCATGGTTGAAAACTGAAAGTGTTACTCAGTTGTGTCTGACTCTTTGCGACCCCATGGACTGTAGCCTCCCAGGTTCCTCTCTCCATGGGATTCTCTAAGCAAGGATACTGGAGTAGGTTGCCATTAGCTTCTTCACGGGATCTCCCGACCTAGGGATTGAACCTGGGTCTCCTGCATTACAGGCAGGTTCTTTACTATCTGAGCCACCAGAGAAGCTTAATAACCATTGTTAGTCTATTGTTATTTCAAGTAAAAATGACGCTCCATTAAAAAAAAGTGAGTGGTTCACTGTTACACAGTGCTTTTTCTGCAGACAACCGTATTAGGTAGCCCGAGTGCTTTCTGTCTGCAGCCCTTCGCTTCACATAGGTTTTAACAGGATATGTTCTCAAGGGTTACTTAAGAAAATTAATTTTTACTACTTTATTAAGGACATTTAAAAATGAATCTCAAGGGTCTTCTCCGGCTGTCCAGTGGTTAAGACTGCCTTCCAGTGCAGGGGTCAAGGCTTTGATCCCTGGTCTAGGAACTGAGATCTCATATGCTGCTTGGTGTGGCCAAAAATTCAAAAAAGAAACTTGTTATACTGCAAGTGCCTGTGATTATGACTACCACAGGTTAGCCCCGTTGCTTTAATTCATGCTAAGGTGCCAGCAGTTTACCTACCACTGGTTTTGCACCATAAGGGCAAGTGTCAACATGGTAAAAGAGGCAAATAAGATCTTAGCGAAATAGTTTTGACTTCCTGGACCTCTTTAAAAATGTCTCCAGGACCCCCAGGAGTCCACATGTTGTATACTGGGAATTGCTGCTCTACAGAGGAGTATGGTTTTTGAAATTATTAGGATTAGGTATTCTTGTGAATATGTATTTACATCATAACACAACAGATGGCAAGAGAAAGTGAGGGTTTTATGCAGCTCCATGACGTGTTAGCCTCAATAGGGAATTTTACCCAAGTCAGTCTGTGAAAAACAAGTGTGAAAGAGAAAAAAAAAGATGGAAAAAAATACAAGAAACTAAATATGAAAGAAAAATCGAGGTGTATACAAGATAATAGTTAGGGAACACTTAAGTGTGCATGAGCAAAATGGAGTGAGTGTGGACATTTGGGCAACCACAGTTCGGCTTTAAGTTCCTCAAACCAAAGTGAACCCCTACATGGTGACTCCAAGTCTTGCCTGAGAAAATGAACAGCCTTTGGTTATTCAGTATAACCTTTGGTTATTCCTAAAATGTTGAAGAGACCTAACCGTTAGAATGAAAGAGCAACGTCACAGTTTCTTTAGGCAATTGAGATGTTTTGAGGCTGGAAGCTTGTGGTGCCTCTTATTTGTAAGGGTGACCAAGTGAAGAGTCGAGCCTCTGACACATTTCAGCCAGCTTTCCTTGCCCTATATAAGTTAGTTAATTTTAGAAAATAACTACTTTTGTTCATGTCTCCAGAGAGGTAGTTTTCTTCTTCTCTTAGGCAATGATTTTTTTTTTTTTTTCTTTTCAAGAATTAAATACAACAAGGACCTTTCATGGTATTAATATTTCACAGGTCTTTCCATTTCTTATATTTTTATTGGCTTGAGAAACCTTGGTAGCTTTCTATCAGGTCCTCTTTTTCAAATGGCTTTGTGTTAGAGATCTTGACATTTTTTAAGTGACCCATTCAACAAAATTTTTTATGTTTCTTACCTGCCAGGTACTGCTTTAGATTTTTGGGAGACAGAAGTGCACAGAAGATAGTAACTTGCTCTCATGAAGTTTAGCCTCTAGGACTGCATTGCCCACTAGGGCAGCCACTGGCCACATGTGACTGTCAAACAGTCAAAATGTGGCCTGTCCAGATTGAGATTGTGTATGTGTAAAATAGACACTGGATTTTGAAGACTTGGTTCAAAAAGAGAATATAAAATGTCTCATGGATAGCTTCTATATTAGTTTTACCTATTTTCTTTTTACTTGAGTGTGGTATTGGAGAATTTAATATTATTGCATACTATTATTGCATCTGTGGCTTGTTTTATGTGCTTGGACAGCACTGCTTTAGATGAGAGGGACAAATATACAATGTGAGGCATATTAAAGGCTACAGAGGGAAAAATAAGGCAGGGTAAGGAGGGATGAGGACAGTTGGCAAGGGTTTGGGTTTAGTGTTGTCATGTTGGATGATTAGGGGAAGCCTCATCTTGTGGTGCCTCATGAGCAAAGGTTTATAGGGAGTAAGGGGGTGTGAGAGGAGCAGGCGGGTGCCCCAGGAAAGAGTGACGCAAGCGGAAGGGATGCTGAGCCCGGGAGTCCCAGCACCTGCACAGATCCGCTGCCTTTCTAGTCACCCAGGAGTCATCGTGGCTGAGTCAGCACGGGAAGGGGGAGCTCTGTAGGAGATGGAGTGCCTGCTGGCGGAGCGGGATGGGATGAGGAAAACCTGTGGGAGGGTCTACAGAATGGACAGTTTGGATGTTGTTGGGTCGCTAAGTCCTGTCTGACCTTTGAAAGGGAATTCTGCTGGAACTTCTCTGGTGGCCTGGTGGTTAAGATTCTCTGCTTCCAGTGCAGGGAGTGTGGGTTCAATCCTTGGTTGGGGAACTAAGACCCCATATGCCATGGGATGTGGCCCAAAAAAGGGGGGAGCTCTGCTCAGGTTACACTATGATGGGTGAAGGCTGATGAGGAAGGCCAGTTAGGAGAAAATGGGCTGCTGTCCATGGGGTCTCAAAGAGTCCAAAACGATTGAGCACACACAATTGAAAAGGCCACAGTGGTGGTGGTGATGCGTGGTTAGAGTATTGTGTTTTGCACATGGAGGGACTGGGTGCAGGGAATGAGCGAAGAATCAAGGATACCTTGACTCAAGCAACTGGAAGGATGATGTTTCCACTAATTGTGATGAGCTAGACTATGAGAGCATCATGACGAGGGGAGAGGGAGGAGAGTTCAGTGTGGCCAGGTTTGAGGTGCCTGTTAAGAGGTGGAGAGAGAACAGTGAGAAACTGAGTATATGGAGGAGGAGGCAGTGTGAATGGGGGGTCTGAGAGGATGGGGAGGAAGTGAAGGGGAACAGGGAAGGCGCTGAAGGGACAGCTCGTGAGCTGAGAGGAGAGACTTGAAAGAAGCACCTGAAGGTGGTTAGGAACGTGTTTAAGAAGAGTTGCAAGCTGTGACAAACAATGTGGAGCAGAGTGGCGCTGGAGGTGGCAACATGGCCCTCATGGGTATCCTGACAGGTGCAGTGGTGATGGAACAGTAAGGCTCGGAGCCCTCAGTGGTGGGGATGTAAGAATGGGTAGATGGAGAGGAAATCCGACAGTGAGCATGGATAAGTTTTCACAGGATTTGCTGTGAAGACAGCAGAGAAATGGGTTGGTACTTGGAGGGGATGTAGTTTAAAGGAGGGCTTTAAAAGTTGCCTATTCCAATTTGTAGGAAAATTGCAAAAACAGCACACATTATACATGTACCTTCCATCCAGTTTCCCCAAATATTGGTTTTGACTACTCCAGTTTTCCTGGGTCATTTGAGAGTAAGTTGCAGAATTAACCATTTGTCTCTAAGTACTCGGTGTGTATTTTCTAAAAACAAGGACATTCTATTAAATGACCGTAGTGAAATTATTAAAAAAAAAATAACATTGAGACAATGGTATTTACTCTACAGATGTTATTCACATTTTGCTTATTGTCCACAAATGGTCTTTTTGGATCCTGGATCCGATCCAAGATTATAGACTTCATTTAGGTGGGTGTTTGGCATAGTCGATAAAGCAGAAGTAGATGCTTTTCTGGAACTCTCTTGCTTTTTCCATGATCCAGCGGATGTTGGCAATTTGATCTCTGGTTCCTCTGCCTTTTCTAAAGCCAGCTTGAACATCAGGGAGTTCACGGTTCACGTATTGCTGAAGCCTGGCTTGGAGGATTTTGAGCATTACTTTACTNTATTTTTTTTTTTTCCCCCAAACGGGGGCAGTTCCTTAGTCTTTTGTCTTTCATGGACTTCATGTTTTTGATCAGTGTAGACTGGTTATGGTGTAGAATATCCCTCATTGGGGGTTGGTCTGATATCTCCCTGTGGTAAGAATCTGGTTATGTTCTTGCAGCGATGATGTGGTTAGTGTATCTCACCAGGAGGTTTGAGATGCTGATTTGGTCTGGTACTCCTAGAGATATTGACAATTGGCTAAGCTGTGTCTGCCAGATTTCTCCAGTGTAAAGTTACTATTTTCTCCTTTGTACGAAGACTCTTGTGAGGGAATATTTTGAGACAATATAAAGATTCTGTTCTCATCATGCTTTCATTGATTTTAGATTTCATTGATGATTCTTACCTGAAACTACTGTTAACTGTAGTGGCTGCCAAATGGTGACTCTCCACTGCTGTTATTTCTTACATTAGTTAGAATTTTACTTTAAAGAAGAACTTTCTCTGCTCCATTTATTTTGTTTTATTAATTTAATTTTTAACTTGAAACATTTATTTTTCGTTGGGGGATAATTGCTTTGTGGTGTTGTTGGTTTCTGCTGTGCAACGGCGTGAATCAGCTATAAGAATATATGTGGCGTGAATCAGCTATAAGAATACGTGTATCCCCTCAGTCCTGAGCCTCCCGCCCGTGCCTGTGCCCGTCCCCGTCCCCCCCCATCCCCCGGCTGTCACATAGCACTGAGCTGAACTCCCTGTCTTGCACAGCAGCTTCCCACTTCCTGTCTCTTTTACACGTGGTAGTGTGTGTATGTCAGTGCTCTCTCAATTCATCCCACCCTTTCCTTACTCCGTTTATTTTGTTCCTTTATATTAGTATGGATTAATTATTATTTTACAGAGTGTAGCATGTTGCTGTTTTGTTGCTCTGTGACAATTAGGGCCTTTAAGGCGAGAGGTATTATAGCATGGTGGTGTGTGCTGAAGACCTAATTCATCACACATGGAAAAATGGTTGTGATCTAATGTCCACAACACCAAATGAAATCTGTGCGTGCCTGTACTTCATTTTAGCAGCTTTGTACTTGAAAACAGACTTCAGCTGCCTAAATGCCATAAATCTAATACATTTGAATCTCTTCTGGGGCTGTCTCATAGCTAGTGAAAGTCAGGTGTATGTATATGTCAGGTATGTGTATATGACACATGAAGTCTAAATTCAGATAATTTAAACTCTGCCCCTGAAAATGTAATAATCACCTAGTATGTGCATCACTTATAATAATTGTTAATCATATGTAGGTTATTTTTCCAAACCATTTTAACTTTGTTTTCACTCATGACCATGTATTTTTCCCAGTTGATTGCATTTTGATGTACTAATTCTATGCTGCTACTAAGTCGCTTCAGTCATGTCCTACTCTGTGCGACCCCATTGATGGCAGCCCACCAGGTTCCCCTGTCCCTGGGATTCTCCAGGCAAGAACAATGGAGGGGGTTGCTATTTCCTTCTCCAATGTATGAAAGTGAAAAGTGAAAGTGAAGTCGCTCAGTTGTGTCCGACTCTTAGCGACCCCATGGACTGCAGCCCACCAGGCTTCTCCGTCCATGGGATTCTCCAGGCAAGAGTACTGGAGTAGGGTGCCATAGCCTTCTCTGACTAATTCTATAGTAGATATGAATTCTATAGTAGGTATGAAATTGGAAGAGTATTGCCATCTATTTCTTTGGTGTTCCTCTTTAATCTTACAACTATTGGTAAGCTGTGTGCACACTAAAATGAAATCTTAAACTTTTTTTGGAGATAATATATTGAATACCCACCAGAATAAAGCAAAACTAGTTTTGGTGTGTGTGTGTGTGTGGTAATTAAAAAAGTTGGAAGGTTAAAAAAAAAAACATAGTAAAGTGTAAACTGTAAAAATGGCTAAAATGATTGCAATAATGTTTGTTCTCCTTCCCCGAATGGATCCACTGTGTAGTTTCTTGTGGCTTTATTGTTGGGGACCAGACTTGTATACATATACAAGCATCTTTGATTGTTTACTTTTTATAAAAGTAGTTTAGTTCTGCCCCTTACCATTTTGATGTTTTAAAGAGCAGTTTTAAAGGTTCTTTGGAAACTGGGAGGGGGTAAATTTGTGATAATACAATGTATGTTCAATATATTAAAATGGTGGAGTCTTCGGGTAAGAATAAAGTATACTTACCCGTATATGGGCTGATAATACATTAACGCTTGTTTAAATGTGTTTGTTATTAATAGAATGTTAGCAGTATGTTAGGTTTCATTATTAGTACGTGGTATAGATTATTCTAATTTTCTGAGAACTCCAGCACGTGGTTTACCTCTATCATCAGTTACAGAATGAAGAAATGTGTCGCGCAATGTTAAACCAAAAATTTAAAAAAGAACGAAAAAACCCCCAAACCTCTGCAAAACCTCAAAGTAGTCCTTTTAAAATAGTACTTACATAATGTTAGATTAACTGGAACTCGTTGAGTGCTCTAAATTTAATTGATTTTTTCCGCCAATGTTTTGTTTATGAAAATTTCTTCAAAACTTTAATTTTACTTTTAGTCTTTTAAGTTTTTGTTTTCATTAATATTTTTTAATGGTGTTCTTGAATTGGTTTTTTCAGTTCCCAAACTGCTATTTAAAATTAGGGCTTTTTACAGAGAAATCTTTAAAATGCTCTGGAAAATACTGAAACTGATTTCTTAGTTAAAAGGTAATAGGTTAATAACCTTTTAGAATCCGTAATTGGTTTCATCAAATCTCAATTTGTGTATTTATATTTCTTGTTATTCTAGTAATGAAGAAAACACAAAAAATGTTAAGAATTGAAACTTTTGAAAATAAAGTTTAAAAAAAATACATAGTTCTGACTTCGCAAAACTGAAAAATTTCCAAGATGCCTTTAATTCACAGCCAATTGATAAAAACTTTTCTTCAAGAGATGGCCTTTTAAAAGGTCTGTGGTGAATTTGCAGTTTTATTTAAGAGGAAGATTAACATTTTATAGTAATCTTACTCAGTTAAGAAAGCAAATTTTTAAGAATGATATGTACATTAACATTTTTAGCTATTGTCGTAATTGGCAGTAACATTAAATGCATTGCTGGACTGAGTTTTTTAGATGGTCTGCTTAGGTAATTTGCAGTTTTTGGAAGAGCTGTGAAGATTCTGAAAGTGTTTATATAGAAACTACAGAATTTTAATGTGTGTGTTGTTACAGATAAGTCAGATCTGGTTCTGGCTGGATATCTTGATGCTATTTGTTTGATCTCATAACTGTTAAGAGTGAATTTATAGGCTCTTGGAAAGATAGACCAAGTTGTATATATCGTATTTTTCATGTTGGTTTTTCTGCTTGTATGAGAATGAAGGTAGAATTTTGTAGCTAGTTTTTAAAAACTTACCCACTATATATTTAGCGTCTAACCCCAGTCCCCAAATACTTAAAGTTATAAAGTTAAAGTGAAGTCGCTCAGTTGTGTCTGACTGTTTGCGACCCGTGGACTGTAGCCCACCAAGCTTCTCCATCCATGGGATTCTCTAGGCAAGAATACTGGAGTGGGTTGCCATCTAGGAGTAAATAACTATTTTAGTGATGTCCAGCAGATAAATGTATAGGGAAGGTATTTAGGATTCTCAATATTTGTGTGTTTTGTTTTTTTTTTTTACTTCATCACTTGGTTTTGTGTGATCTTAGTTCTCTGACCAGGGATTGAACCTGTGCCTTTGGCAGTGAGAGTTCCTGGAGGAACTCCTGGAGGGAATGTAACTGATATATTTAAGATGTGTTCTGGTTTTCATCATCAGTGAAATGTGCTAAATGTAGGTGTATGTGTATAATGTAGAACCTCTTAGGAAAAAAAAGTTAAAATTTTGACTTAGGTCTTTCCCCAGTCCTTCTGAAGCCTGTGTAAAAATAAAAATGACCCGGTATGTGAACAAATGGTGGTGAGAGAGATGTATCAGAGTCCTAGTGTGATAGTATATTCAAAAGCAGAGACATTACTTTGCCGACTAAGGTCGCCTAGTCAAGGCTATGGTTTTTCCTGTGGTCATGTATGGATGTGAGAGTTGGACTGTGAAGAAGGCTGAGCGCCAAAGAATTGATGCTTTTGAACTAAGGTGTTGGAGAAGACTCTTGAGAGTCCCTTGGACTGCAAGGAGATCCAACCAGTCCATTCTGAAGATCAACCCTGGGATTTCTTTGGAAGGAATGATGCTGAGGCTGAAACTCCAGTACTTTGGCCACCTGATGCGAAGAGTTGACTCATTGGAAAAGACTCTGATGCTGGGAGGGATTGGGGGCAGGAGGAGAAGGGGACGACTGAGGATGAGATGGCTGGATGGCATCACTGACTCGATGGATGTGAGTCTGAGTGAACTTCGGGAGATGGTGATGGACAGGGAGGCCCGGCGTGCTGCGATTCATGGGGTCGCAAAGAGTCGGACACGACTGAGCGACTGAACTGAACTGAGTGTGCTGCCCCCTGGTGGATGGCCTGTCTGGCTCGCATAGGTTTTTGCACTTGTTTCTACAAGTCACTCTTGAGGCAATTAAAGTGCTTGGCTGTTTTACATGTTCTTAAGTGTTTTGAAAATGCATAAGCTTTTATTTCAACATTTTTACAAGGTGTTAAAGTCTAAAGTCCAGCCCACTAAAATTTAATGTCCTGTACAGATTGTTAATGACAGATTCAGTTTATGGTGGTTTTTCTAATAGTAAAGCTTTCAAAAGGGTTACAACATTTTGGGAGTGGGAGGAGAAAGGGCTATTTCAAACTTGCGGTGTCTGTGTTATGAAGGAAGTCTGAGAGCAGGTGGATGACTTCCAGGTACACTTGAGGGTAATTAGTGAGTGCTCTGCAAAGGGGAGAGCCTTTTACACCTTTGGTGCTTGGTGTCCTCTCCTTCTGGCTTATGCTAAACTTCTGGGCCAGTCATCTCTATAATAAAGATGACCAGAAGTTTCTTCTTTTGAGAGATTTGTGTCCTCTGTGGGCTTGGAGATGTTAGTCATAGATAGTGTGCTTTTGTGTATTATCACAGAGAAAGGTTATCTGCAAAGTCTAATAGACTATCTAGGTTATTTGCAAAGCCTCAAAAAGAGTTGAGTTGCCTTCGACGAGGAATGTCAGAGAGACTTGGATTAAACTTGTCCACCTTGTTTTCTTGATACAAGCTTTTCTCTATAAAAACAGATAAGGTCCTACTGTATAGCACAGGGAATGATATTTAATATCTTACAACAACCTATAATGAAAAAAAATGTGAAAAATAATACATATGTATAACTGAATCACTTTGCTGTATACTAGAAACTAACACAACATTGTAAATCAACTATATTTCAATTAAACTCAAAATCAGAAAAAAATTCAATTACATAAAACAGAATTTTCAACAGATTCTCTTGCAAGCAATAACAATGATTATTTGCTTGATTATACAAAATGTATTAAAATTGGAAATATAAACTATGTGCATTGTATAACTCTACTTGGAAACAAGGCATCTAAACTTCGTTGTTCAGACTCTCAGGTGTACTGAGATTATTGTAGTTACTAAAGTTAATGAGAAGATATAACTTGATAATGACCAGCTGCAACTTTCTCACTTAAAGAAAAAAATAGAAAAAACACAAATCCAGGGATTTGTCTTGGGTAAGGAACACATCCAGGTAGGAATAATATGAAATAAAATGTTAATATAGGGATATCCCTATGTTCAAAGTACAGATCTTTGGAAACTCTAGTCCTCTTGAAACACCTTCTTGCAGGTATAGTTCACTTAGTGATGGTGACTTTTATGTGGAAAATAACTATTCTACATAAAATATTGTTAGATCCTGAAATTACTTTGATAAATGGAAATAAAGTGACTCAGTAAAGAATCTACCTGCCAATGCAGGAGATGTGGGTTCCATCCTGGGTCAGGCAGATCCCATGCAGAAAGAAATGGCAGCTCACTCAAGTATTCTTGCCTGGGAAATCCCATGGACTACAGTGGGCTGGTGGGCAACAGTCCATGGGGTTGCAGAGAGTTGGACACCATTTCGGGACTAAACAGCAACAATCAAATATACTAAGTTTTAGATCAGCTTGTCTAATTGAAAGATGTGAACTATATATATATAAAATTTAAACTTCTCTAGTCGCCTCAGGTAGCAGTAAAAAGTAGCAGATGAAATTACTGTTTTATACTGTCTAACCTAAAACTTTAAATGTAATGTGGGATGATTATAAAAATTGTTGAGTAATTTTATACTCCTGTTTTTGTACATCTTTAAAATCTATTAAATGCATTACACTCATAGAACAATTCAGTTTGGACTGGGTGTGGCCAATGAGAAGTCCATTGGACAGAGTAGCTTTAAGATACACAGCTTGTAAAATCACTTGTTAAAAATATGAGTCTTGCTGGAAAAAAATGTAAGGGTATTTATAAAATTAGTTTAACTGTGGAAAAATGTGGGAATGATTAATTTTCAGTATGACTCAAAGTAGAGATTTCATATCTTAGTACTTCATTCCCTTGTGACCACCCTAATTTTCAAGGAATATATGTGTAATTTGCTAAGTTGTGTTACACTTAAAATTTTTAAATTTAATTTTGAATAGATAATGCATTTATAGTACATGGTTTAAAATATTTTAAAAGATATTAAAAGAAAGTTCTTAATTATTCCTATACCTCAAGCACCCAGTTTTCATCCCAATCTCTTCCACGTGTCCACTGTTGGTAGTTTCTTTATTCATAGTCAAACAAAAACCAACATACATTTTTTTTTTTCCTCCCTCCTTTTTTACTCAGCGATGGAGGTTTTTCCCCCTGCAACTTGCCTTCTTCCCCATATATTTAAAAACATATCTTGGATTTGTTTCTCTATCAAGATATAACTAGCTCTTTTTTGTAACAGCTCATTGACTTAGTGAGTCCTCTATTGATACACATCTAGGTTGTTTCTGATATTTTCCTATGCAGATAAGTCTGCATAGAAGCATTGTGTGTATGTGTGTGTGTATGAGCATGTGTGTTTGCATATTGAAATTTCTGTTAAGGGGGAAGAGTTTTTCTCTGATGATGCAGAGAAAATAAGGTTCAAATAAGGAATCTCAGGCAGCTAATGTTACACTTTTGAAAGAACTACCCTTTGGAGTCATACAGGCAAAGAATCTTTTCTTTAAATAGACACTGCCCCTGGTGTTCAGCTGCGTGTGTTTCTCTGGTTGGTTGAAATACTCATGGTGACTTTTCTGGTGAAAGACTTCTCAGTGTGAAGACTAGAGAAATCTTTTGGTTATTCAGGAATCAAGGATCAGTTTGTGTTTTATTAATTCAACCATTATTTTTCAAAGTGATCTGAAATCTTGCTTTGCACATATCCTAATAAAGTTCAAGAACTTTATGGGACATGTAATCTCCTACAAGGAAAAGAGATGGCAGTGCATATTTGCAGACATTAGTAATAGGAATGGCACGCAAAAGAACACCCAGCCTTTCTTGGATTCTTCCAAGTTTCCAGCCATATACTTCTGGCTATCAGACTGTTTCCTATAGATGAAGATGGCAGTGTGCACCTTTAAAAGAGAAATACCGCTGTTTCCGTGAAGGGGACATGGATGTTACTCTCATGAAGATCTGGAAGCTGGGAAATGACAAATTGAATCACCTTAGATTCTCACTTAGAACTGTAATGTTTAAAGAGACTGTTGTTCCTTTACTTGAGTAATTGCCGGTTATGAACCAGACAGTCGGCTAAGTGCTGTAGTATACAGTAGTGAATAAGATAGAAATGACTTGGCCTTCATGGGATTTGCCCTGTTACACAGACCTCATGGGTGCGTGGGTGCTCAGTGGCCCCCAAACTTAAGTGTGTGTGAAACCGCAGTTCCCTGCCCTATCCCCAGAGGTTCTGATTTAGGAGGTCTGTAGTGGGGCCCTGACGTTTTCATTTTAAGTAAGCTTTCCTGGTGATGGTAATGTGGATGTTCTTTAGACCACACTTGGAATGACATCTCCTTAGTTTTTAATTTTATTGAAGTATACTTAATTTATATTGTTGTATTAATTTCTGCTCTACAGCAAAGTGATTCAGTTATGCATACATTCTTTTTCATAATGGTTTATGACAGGATATTGAATATAATGCCCTATGCTATACAACAGGACCTTGTGTTTATTCATCCTTTATATAAAAGTTGCATCTGCTAATTCCAGCCTCCCAAACCTTCCCTCCTCCACCCCTTCCCCCCTTAGTAACCAGAAGTCTGTTCTTTATATCTGTGTGTCTGTTTCTGTCTTGTAGATATGTTCATTTGTGCCATATTTTAGACTTCACATGTAAGTGATGTCATACGGTATTTGCCTTTCTCTGACTGACTTTGGCTGTGTGTGATAAAATCTCTAGGCCCACCCTGTTGCTGCAGATGGCCTTATTCCATTTGTTAATGGCTGAGTAGTGGTCCATTGTGTTTATACAGCACATCTTTATCCACTCAGCTATCAATGGACCTTTAGGCTGTTTCCAGAGTGACATCTCTTTACTGGTACAGTTTCTTTTCCTTTCCTCCATCCAGAATTAAATTCACCAGGCTCTGGCGTTCCCTTCAAGTGTTGCAGCAAATATGCCTTTCTTTACAGGACATGTGACCTCTTAACTATCAGTGCCATCAATGGGATTCAGTCTTATATAGAGATTCTTAACCTGAGATCTACTCAGTTTACTCCTAACTCTCAACCTTGCTCCCTTCTTCCCAGTTTTACTGACCCTTCTTGAAAAGTGTCCTGAAATGTCTATATCTTCTGCAAGACTCAAAAATCTTTGAGGGACAGAGAAAACTGATGTTAGAGAGCTAGTTAGAACTGTTGGAATCTGTAACTGCTTTCTCTTGATTGATCTTATGGATAGGAAATAATATCTTATTTTTCCCTTATCAATTAGTAACATTTATTTTATAAAACACAAAAGCAAAAAGAAATTGAAAACTGCCCATGATTCTACCAGCCAGAGCTCATCAGTCAGTATTTTGGTGTTATACTTCTTTGTTTCTGTTTGTTTATGTGAATGTGCGCACATTTTTTCTGTTTCTGCTTGGGGACATTTGTTCATTTATTGTGGTAAAACATTTAAAAATGAGATCATATCCCACGTTTAATAATATGCTATTTTTCAGTGAACAATGTTATGAACTTATATCCTGATTAAATATTACACATTTGTAATGTCTGAGATTTTGTTATGTATTGTAATTTGTTTAGCTAACCCCTTTTTGTCCAACAGTTTTATTGAGGTATGGTTTATACAGTCAAGAGCATCTTTTTTATTTTTATTATTTTATTTTATTATGTAAGTGCATCTTTTTACAATTAGAGCATAGTTAATTTATAGTATTGTGTTTGTTTCAGGTGTACAGCAAAATGATTCAGTTATGCATATATGGATCTATTCTTTTCCAGGATAGGTTAGTACAAGATAACCTATACGGAAAAAGTTGCCTGTGCTGTACGATAGGCCCTTGTTGTTTACCTGTTTTATATATAATAGTGTGTTTATGTTAATCCCAAACTCCCAGTTTATCCCCTGCCATCTCCAAGTGCATGTTTTTTAAACTGTGCAAAGCAGTGAGTTTTGACAACTGTATATACCTGTATATACCTGTGAAAGTACAACCACTGTCGATATGTGGAACACTTCTATCCCTGAAACGTGTATATATATATATTTTTAGGGGGTAGGATGCTTTTTTTCCTTTGAGCTTAGCCCTTTTGCCTGGACATCTGGGTTCTTCGCAGTTTTCCTTATTTACAAGCTTATAGCTGAGTTTTTGAGCCTGTGATAGCTTTGCCTAGAGGGAGAATGAAAGGGGAGAAAGCTTGGGAGGCTGTGCTGCTTGTCCGAGGACTTCATGAGAGACTGCCGGCTCACCCAAGAGGCAAGGTTATGCCGGTTAGTGCTTGTCACCAGCAGTGTGAAACGAGTCATTTCCCATGGAATTCATCTAACTGGAGTATTCTGTTTAAAAAAATTGAGGTCGGCCTTTTAAGGAGCTCATTCTTAACTGTATAAAATAAGAAAAGATAGATTTAATTATTAATACATTATTGAATGTTGGAATTAGTACAGGTAATTGTATTGAATTTGGCCAGGTTGAACAAGTTCCTCTTTGGGCGTAACTTGTGTTGGTTGGATACAGATAAGAATGAAAATCTGCAGCGGGTAAAGAGTATCTCCAGGTGACAGGTTGAAGAGGCCATGCCATACTCGTCTGAGTTCACAGCCTTGGTCTTTTATTTGAAAGTGACCTGTGCACACGTTGGAGAAGGAAATGGCACCCCACTCCAGTATCCTTGCCTGGAAAATCCCATGGACGGAGGAGACTGGTGGGTTGCAGTCCATGGTGTTGCAGAGTCGGGCATGACTGCAACTAACACGGTGCACGCATGGACCATGTGTCCCGGCTCTTTTTTTTTAGTTAGCCGCACGTAGTCTCAGTTGCAACATGCAGAATCTTTAGCTGCTATATGTGAACCCTTAGTTGTGGCATGTGGGGATCTAGTTCCCTGATGAGGGATTGAACCCATAACCCCTGCATTGGGAACTTAGGAGTCTTAGCCATTGGACCACCAGGGAATTCCTGTCCCAGCTCTTTGTGTAAGAAATCAAAGCAAAGAGGAATATGTCACAGGTTTAGTTAGATTTGGTTTTCTCTTCCCGACTTCAGCTGGTGTTAGCTGTGTTACATCATGAGTCAAATCTCAGCCTCTTTATCTGTGATGTGGGAAATTGGTGATTCTCTTGATTTGTTTAAGAGATGGTAGAAAGAAAGAGCACGGATGGCCTTTGGGAGGAATAAAGAAAATGAACATGTAGGACTTACAGCTCATTTGGATGGAAGATTGCAAGTCTGATACACTTGTGTGTCTTGCATTAGGACTTAACATGAAATGACTAACTTTAAGTGCCTAGGTGCCAGTATATACAATTTTCATAATATATCTTGAGGCAGCTGAATTAGCTGAGTTTCTGGCTTAGTTGGAAGCGATGGTTTCCATACTTTTCTTGATGTTCACACATGTCCATTTAATGTCAGTATTGACTCTTAAGTATGTGAATTGACTACGGTTTAAAGCTGCGGGGCAAAATGAGCGTTTTGTTTAAGGTTGGCATATCTTTGATCTTTGGGTTTGACATGCAACCTTGTACTTTTCTGAAGTTTTTCTTGATAATAGTTCTTGATTGGATTATGAGTGAAATCAGTAAGATGGAATATAGTCGGGAGGATGGACTGTGGAGCCATAATTCCCAGAGCTGGATTCTGACTGTGCCACTCCTTAATGTGTGTGTTTAGACAAGATGGTGGTGTTCAGTCGCTGAGTCATGTTTGACTCTGCAGTGTGCTGGGCTTCCCTGTCTTTCGCTATCTCCTGGAGTTTGCTCAGATTCATTCATGTCCATTGAGTCAGTGATGCCATCCAACCATCTCATCTTCTGTTCCCCACTTGTTCTCTTTTCCAGCATCAGGGTTTTTTCCACCCAGTTGGTTTTTCATGTCAGGTGGCCAAACTTTTGGAGCTTCAGCTTCATCATCAGTTCTTCAAGTGAATATTCAGGGTTGATTTCCTTGAGGATGGACTGGTTTGATCTCCTTGCTGTCCAGAGGACTCCCAAGAGTCTTCTGTAGCACCATAGTTCGGAAGCATCAGTTCTTCAGTGCTCAGCCTTCTTTATGGTCCAACTCTCACATCTGTACATGACTATGGGAAAAACCATAGTTTGGCTATACAAACCTTGGTCAGCAAAGTGGTGTCTCTCCTTTTTAATATGCTGTCTAGTTTTGCCATAGCTTTCTTTCCAAGGAGCAAATGTCTTCATTTCATGGCTGCAGTTACCATCTGCAGTGATTCTGGAACCCAAAAAATAAAATCTGTCACCACTTCCACTTTTTCCCTTCTATTTGCCATGAAGTGATAGGACTGGATGCCATGATCTTAGTTTTTTGAACATTGAGTTTTAAGCCAGTTTTTTTTACTCTTTTTCACCCTCATCATGAAGCTCTTTAGTTCCTCTTCACTTTCTGCTGTTAGAGTGATGTCATCTATGTATCTGAGATTGTTGATATTTCTCCTGGGAATCTTGATTCCAGCTTGGAATTCATCCAGCCTGGCATTTCACATGATGTACTCTGCATATAAGTTAAATAAGCAGGGAGACAATATGCAGCCTTACTGTACTCCCTTCCCAATTTTGAGCCAGTCAGTTGTGTCATGTAATATTCTTACTGTTGTGTGTGTTAGCCACTCAGTCATATGTTTGTGACCTCATGGACTGTAGCCTGCCAGGCTTCTCTGTCCGTGGAATTCTCCAGACAGAAATACCGGAGTGGGCTGCCATTCCCTTTTCCAGGGGATCTTCCTGACCCAAGGATCGTTTAAACCCACGTCTCCTGCATTGTGGGTGAATTCTTTACTCTCTGAGTCACTAGGGAAGCCCTTGGACAGGTAAAGTTGTGCTTTTATCTTAGAATCTATAAAATGCTGACTTGTGAGGTTAGATAACAGACGTTGTCTTAAGCAGTTTGGGCTTCTGTATAGACTGGAGAAGGAAATGGCAACCCACTCCAGTACTATTGCCTGGGAAATCCCATGGACAGAGAAGCCTGGTAGGCTACAGTCCGTGGGGTCGCAAAGAGTCGGACACGACTGAGCGACTTCACTTCACTTTACTTCATAGACTGGATGGCTTAACAGATGCTTATTTTTCACAGTTCTAAAAACAGGGAAATCCAAGGTGCAGGTGGGTTCTTGGAGTTCTTGCTGAGGGCCCCCTTCTTGGTTTGTAGACCGATGCCTTCTTGCTGTGGGGTCACATAGCCTTTCCTCAGAGTGTGCAGTGAAGACAGCCCTGGTCTCTCTTCTTAGAAAAACTGTAGTCCCATTATGGGGGCTCCATGCTCCTGTCCTCAGTAAGCCTAAATAATCCTCAAAGGCCCATCTCCTAACACCATTGTATAGGGAGAGGGGCTGCAACATACGAATTTGGGGTGGGAAACATAAACATTCAGTCCATATGGACATAAAGCATTTTCTCATTTACATTCTTATTTATACCTGGTATCAGGCTTTAATGTGAGGGGGGAAAAGTAGAGATGAAAGACTTTTGGCGAAAACCTAGTAATCAAAATTTAAGTTGAAAATAACCAGTTGGACTTCCCTGCTGGTCCAGTGGCTAAGACTTCTTGCTCCCGAGGTGGGGGGCCCGGGTTCGATCCCTGGTCAGGAAACTAGATCTGGAATGCTGCAGCTAAAAGATTCTACATGTTGCAACTAAGACCTGGAGCAGCCATTTAAATAAATAAATATTTTTTTAAAATAAACAAAATAACAATTGGCCCCCATGTCTGTGAGTTTTTGCATCCATGGATTCAACTCACTGCGGATGAAAAATAATTGGGAAAAAAATTCCGGAAAGTTCCAAAGACGAAAACTTGAATTTGCTTCGTGTGGGCAACTATCTGCCTTTTATTTATATTGTATTTACATCTGTTTACATAGCATTTACTTTGCATTAGATATTATAAGTAATCTAGAGATGATTTAGAGTATTTGGGATACTATCCATTTTATATAAGGGGCTTGAACATCTGTAGATCTTGGTATCTGGCCAGCAGGGCAGGCAGGGGGTACTGGGACCAGTCCCTCTGAATATGGTGGAAGGATGACTGTAATCAGCATGGACATGTGGTTTATTTCTCTTTCCAAAAAAATGTATTTTGTCTAGTTCTGGCCTAGAAGCCATGACCAGCCCAATATCAGTGAGCATTCTCGTGACCAGGTTGTGTTTCAGTATATTATTTCTGACTAAAAGGAACCAGTGTTTGTAGACAGAACTGGTTGAAGATGGTGGCATGAAGTGTACAAATTGGAACCTGGGTAATCATAACAAAGCAGACAAGCTCTCAAAGATTACTGGAGAGCTGCATCATTTCAAAAGATGCAGGATCTGTGTGCAGAAGCTTCTCCTGACTAGCCAAAGATGGGGGATTTAGTGCAGTGGGTTGAGAAACACAAAATATCCATGCATACATAATGTTTTGTGTGTGTGCTAAGTCACTTCTGTCGTGTCTTGACTCTATGCGACCCTATGGACTGTATAGCCTGTCGGGCTCCTCTGTCCATGGGATTCTCCAGGTAAGAATACTGGAGTGGGTTGCCAGTGCCCTTCTCCAGGGGATCTACCTACTCAGGAATCAAACCTGCATCTCTTTCATCTAACTTGTATTGGCAGACCAGTAGAAAATAAGCATTTAGCCCTCTTTGGACAAGGCCAGGGGACCAATTCATTATTCTGAAAAGTTTGAAATAACAATGTCTTTGAACTCCAGAAAGAGGACACTGAGATGAGGGTTTGCATGAAGCTGGTTTATTTTGGAGATGGTTTCAAGAAGCAAGAGTGGGGGAGTGGAAAGAGTGAAACGGAGGTTTGGGAAAAGCCAACAAAGGGCACTTTATTGAGGAAACAGGGCCTTTGAGACACAAACAGATAGGCCTCCCAGGTGGAATACAAGGGCATTTATCTACTGGCTCCCACATTCTCCTCTGTAATCTCCAGATTGTCTTCAGGGTTTCATTTCTCCTCTTCCTCTGGACTATCCTTGAACTCTGCTGAGGCTTGGGTGAAAAACCTGAGGAAAAACAGATGCCTAAGGAGTGCTTAGGGATAGAAGAAGGTAGGACAACTTCCCTGTGCCCAGGGCTGTCCCACAGTGGTGGATGAAATCAGAGATGAGCTAGGGGATGTGATCAGTGGCACAAAACCATCTGCTGCAGAAAGGAAAGAATCAAATGTTTATCCTGCCTTCACTCTATTCATTGTGGTTCAGAGTTTCCAGATATGTGATAAAGGCAAGTTGTTCTTCATGGAAAAACTCCAGCTAAATTTAAAAAGTATGGAAGGCATGATAGAATGAGGAAATCCATTTTCAACCTTGAATGAAAAAAGATATTTAGGGACTGATCATTAGTGACTGCAGCATCTCCGGAAGACAGCCAGAGATAATGTATCTTTTCATGGAAGTACACAAGCTCTCCCTAACCAACAAAAATCTTCAGATCCAACTACCACTTTATAGGGCCAGACTAACATATTAAACACCACCATGGGCACCACCTGGATTCCCTGGACTGCTGGCTGCTGGTGGAGGCCAGCAGGGAGAGAAGGAGGGAAAGAGAGATGGGGGAGATGGAGGGAGTGAAGGGG
>SJYT01069118.1:1175699-1187566 GCA_006410635.1 Cephalophus harveyi | reverse complement strand
GGAAAAGGAGGGAGGGAGAAGGCGTTGGCACCCCACTCCAGTACTCTTGCCTGGAGAATCCCATGGATGGAGGAGCCTGGTAGGCTGCAGTCCCTGTGGTCGCGAAGAGTCGGATACGACTGAGCGACTTCACTTTTCACTTTCATGCCTTGGAGAAGGACACGGCAACTGCCTCCAGTGTTCTTGCCTGGAGAATCCCAGGCACGGGGGAGCCTGATGGGCTGCCATCTCTGGGGTCGCATAGAGTCGGACATGACTGAAGCGACTTAGCAGCAGCAGCAGCAGCAGCATGGGGAGTGTAAGTAGCAAAATCCAGGCAGTAAGAAACCAGAGGAGAATGGCAGGTTTGTGTTTTGTTTTTGTTTGTTTGTTTGTTTCCTGACTGAGTGCAGCAGTCCGTGCATGGGACCATTTGAAGGAATTCGCTCTTGTCTTCATTTCCTCCACCATAGTTTGGCCCCAGGTCAAACAACAGGGAGTTTCCCTTGTGGCTTAGCTGGTAGAGAATCCCCCTGCAATGCAGGAGACCTGGGTTCAATCCCTGGGTTGGGACGATCCCCTGGAGAAGGGAAAGACTACCCACTCCAGTATTCTGGCCTGGAGAATTCCATGGACTGTATGGGGTTGCAAAGAGGCTTTCTTAACTCTCCTTGCTATTCTACTTGAGTAAGGAGAGGTAAGAAAGCCTCACCCTAAAGAGTAACTCTTTAGAGTTACTTAAAGAGTAACCTAAAGAGTTACCCTAGAGTTACTTAAAGAGTAACCTAAAGACAAACTTAAAGAGTTACTAAAAATACTATTTTAAAGAGTAACCTAAAGACAAACTTAAAGAGTTACTTAAAAGACAAACTTAAAGAGTTACTTAAAAGACAAACTTAAAGAGTTACTAAAAATACTATTTTAAAAGACATGAGAATGACGAAAAATATGGGGGTGGTGGTTACATTCTGGGAGGTAGGCATTGGGGAAGAGCATGGTAGTTTCAATTGTCTTGTTCTAATTATTTGGGTGGGTGGATTCATATATGTCTATGTTTTGTATTAACAATTTAAAGATGTTATGCATCTGTGTATATCAGATTCAACATAGCAAACAATTATTAATATTTAAAATAACTCAATGCAATGAATAAAACCCAGAATGAGTTACTTATGTAAGATTTATGACCTTGACCTTCAAATAAATAGCAAGAAAATGGAGTGAAGGGATCTTCTTGTGTCAAACAAACCTTAAGAGGCATCTACTCTACACATGTGGGCATATTGTTGGTATCTTGATATGAGCAGATCAACTGTAAAAAGATAGCAGTTCAGTTCAGTCGCTCAGTCTTGTCTGACTCTTTGCGACCCCATGAATCGCAGCACGCCAGGCCTCCCTGTCCATCACCAACTCCCGGAGTTCACTCAGACTCACATCCATCGAGTCGGTGATGCCATCCAGCCATCTCATCCTCGGTCGTCCCCTTCTCCTCCTGCCCCCAATCCCTCCCAGCATCAGAGTCTTTTCCAATGAGTCAACTCTTCGCATGAGGTGGCCAAAGTACTGGAGTTTCAGCTTTAGCATCATTCCTTCCAAAGAAATCCCAGGGTTGATCTCCTTCAGAATGGACTGGTTGGATCTCCTTGCAGTCCAAGGGACTCTCAAGAGTCTTCTCCAACACCACAGTTCAAACGCATCAATTCTTCAGAGCTCAACCTTCTTCACAGTCCAACTGTCACATCCATACATGACTGCTGGAAAAACCATAGCCTTGGCTAGACGGACCTTAGTCGGCAAAGTAATACCTCTGCTTTTGAATATGCTATCTAGGTTGGTCATAACTTTTCAATTGGAAATAGAGTGGGTATTCTGTACCTAAACAGCATATTAAAAAACAGAGACATCACTTTGCCAAGAAAGGTCTATATTGTCAAACCTCTGGTTTTTCCAATCATCATATAAAATGTGAGATGAAGTGTGTACAGTTGGTCCATCAAAAAGGCTGTGCGCTGAAATATTGATGCTTGTGAATTGTAGTGCTGGAGAAGACTCTTCAGTCTCGTGGATTGCAAGATCAAACCAGTCGATCCTAAAGGAAATCAACCCTGAATAGGAAGGACTGACGCTGAAGCTCCAATGCTTTGGCCAAAGACCCTGAGGCTGGAAAAGATTGAGGGCAGGAGGCTAAGGGGGTGACAGGGGATGAGGTGGTTAGATAGCATCACCTACTAAGTAGACATGAGTTTGAGCAAACTCCGTGGAAGACTGAGGAGCCTGGTGTGCTACAGTCCATGAAGTTGCAAAGAGCTGGACACAGCTTAGTGACTGAACACCAAAAATGTTTTGTTCTTAAGGAATTTTTGTTAGTCATTTTAAGAAACTATAATGGTGATAGTTATTTTTAAAGCAAAAAGGTCCTTTAGTAGGTTTTCCCAGATGTACTGTAGCATGACAGGTCGTGTATGTGGGATTTGTTGGTACACATGTGAGTAGAAATAAACAAGATTTAGGTAGGTAATCATACTTGATAAACAGGCATATGGAGGTTGATACAATTTTTCTAGTTTGGTGTCAATATGAAAATTTGCATAAAATTAATTTAAATCTGTTCTATTTATTACTAAAAATTTTGAAGATGCCCTTAGTCTACATGAATTCTATGACTCTTTAACCTGTACTTAAACCAGCTTTTAATAAATAGTACTGGGTTTTATGGAAACTATTTCACGCATAATAAGCATTTTTTAAAGGTTAAATGGAAGAATTCCCTGGTGATCCAGTGGTTAAGACTCTATGCTTCCAATGCAGGGAGTGTGAGTTTGATCCTGATCAGGAAACTAGGATCCCACAGGTTGAGTGAGTGGCAGGCCAAAAAAGAAAAAAAAAGGTTAAATGAGAACTTAAACTTTACTCATTTTTCCCTGTTGGCAGAAAAGCCTTAAATTCTATATGATTAATTTATAAATAGATTGTGTGGAAGTTTTCTTTGAAAATAGCACAGTGGTTAACTTCTCTTTCTCCTGTTTCTAGTCTCAAAAACCTGAAAGTTTTCTTTGAAATAGCACAGGTGATTAACTTCTTATTTTCCTGTTTCTGGGGCTGTTGATCTTCCCACTGTAATTTTCTGTATTCCCTCTGTCTTCCCACTGTAATCCCACCATGATTTTATTACATCAGCTGTAATAAAACCATTGGGAATGTTAGTAGTTTCTGCATGGTGGATCTGTGAGTCTTGTGTTTTCGTCCCCCTCTCTGTATTATAGCAAATGTTAATTTAACTATCAACTGAGTGCTTCTCAGCTGCCAAACAGTGTTCTAGGCTCTGAATGCGACAGTGAACAAGACAGCCTAACAAGTCCCTGCCCCTATGGGGGTGATCCTTATAATAAAACTTGGGTGTGTTTTAGGAGGAGGTGAAACGCCAGTTTATTTTGCTGGTAGTTAAACTGTAATGATTTGGTAATCACAGAGGAGGAACAAATACCAGTATCTGTTTTCTTGACTCTTAGGTATTTAGAATCTAATTTAAATGTAACCCAATTCTAAAAGCTCAGATGGGAGATGGGAGCTGGGAAAACAAAGTGGGAAAACAGAGTTCTAGATGTCAAAACACTGTGCTGTGCTTAGTCATGTTCAACTTGAGACCCCATGGACGGCAGCCCACCAGCCTCCTCTGTCCGTGGGATTCTCTAGGCAATAATACTGGAGTGGGTTGCCATGCCCTTCTCCAGGGGATCTTCCTGACCCTGGGATCGAACATGAGTCTCCTATATCTCCCGCATTGCAGGCGGATTCTTTATCTCTGAGCCACCAGGGAAGCCCATCAAAATACTAACTTTATGAAAATAATCCTGTTGTTGGTCTAAAGTGAAACTTTAGAGAATCAGATAATGGAAACAGACAGTTAAGGGAAATAATTATTCTGGTGTAACTTCTAATAAGTAGGTGTCAGATGTACATTTTGAAGAATATGTGGGGGAAATATGGCTAATGGATTACTTCTAATGTACAAAAAATGGTATCCTATTTAAAGAAATTTTTGGGAGCCCTGTGAAGTAGGTATTTGTTCTTGTAATAAAGAAGAATTACTTGCTTGGTGACCTTAACTCTCTGTGTACACTTTTGTGTGTGCACTGGGGAAAATTCTTTAGTAATATATATACCCATATATATACACCCAGAAGCAGAGTCCAATAGAGTTGAATACTGGGTTTCTTAACATTGTGCTCTTATTTCTTAATGTGTCAGTTGCTTGATTAAGACAGATTAGTACTTGCAAATGTGTAGTAAATAATTCTTACTTCTTAGTTACCCAGGCTAAATATTTACACAATATGAGTAACTCTTCTGCTTGCTAAAGCAGTACGTAGAAGATTGAAATCTTTTAGAAATACTTTTATTAGGGTGTATTTTTTTAAGGTTTTTATAGAAGAATATAAAACTTATACAAAGGCAGAGATACAGTATGCTTCCAGCAGCTTTAACAGTTATTAGCGCATGATTTATCTTTTAAACAAATTCCAGGATAAGATGTGTAAAATCTAAGACTACATGGTGTTTGAAAATGTTTTCTTAAATGGACATTCTCTCACTATCTCTGGTACTCTGCCCTTGGTGATTATGCATTGTTTACTGTCTAATAAAAATAATGTAAAAATGATTTTTCCTTCATCCTCTATTTTATGATTACAAACAGGACATACCTGAGTTTGGCTAATTTAGATGCTAATTTAGAGTTCCCTAAAGGCGGGCCACAGTCCATGGGGTTGCTAGGACTCAGTTCAGAGACTGAACGACAGCGAAGGGATAGGCAGTCTGTGGCGCTCGTTTAAGTTTTGTGGTGAATGGGAAAGAACTAGACTATCAGTGCAGTCTGCGCTGAGGCACCGGAAGTGGATCACTGGACCTGGAAAGGGGAATTAGCTGTAGAGCGAGAGGCTAATTATTTCACCTGAGATGTCATGCCCAGTTGCTAGTCTCTTTTTAAAAAATAGCTGGTTGACTTTAAATTCCTTTCCCTTGCAAGAGGGTGATTGGTGTGTGGTGTCCAGAGTACAGTCTCACATAATTCGTGTTGCTTCCTTCTTTCCATCCTTCCTCTCTTACTCGGATAGTTTTGAGGAGGGGGTAGAAGAGGAGGAGATATATGATAGTTTTTATTATTTTACAAAGTATATATTGTGTTTTATATACATAGTATATATATAGGAATATGTGTAGGCATTGAAACTCAGGTGGGGGATTTTGAATGATTTTTTTGTACCCTGGATTCCTTTGGCAGCCTGAAATGTGTGGATCTCTTGGAATATTTTTAAATTCATAAAATAAAGCGCATAGGATTATAAAGGAAATTATTTTGAAATACAGTTAGAAAATGTTAAAGCTAATAATAACATGTGTTTCTTAACATACATAAGTAACAAGTTCTAGCAACACAGCTAACTACCACAGTAGTGAATATACAAGATCTGCAACACCTTAATGTAAAATGAAAATGCCTGACTTATTTTAATATCAAGAGTACAAGCCATGTAATTCTACTGTGGTTTAATGTCAACCTTCACTATTGAAGGTGGCTAAATTTCACTTAGGGGATAGTGAAAATAAATGTGACCCCAACCCCTCTGCACCCCACTGCTCCTGTCCACCTTCGTTGAATTCTGTCCATGAATCCTTTGGCTGTGATCTCAGATTAAGAACATCTGGACTAAGGCTTTGTTTGTGTTCTGGGATGCTTACTTTGAGGCTAAAGGGTTTGAATTTAGCATATAGTCATTAGATGAAGTGTGTTCAAACATTGTATCTGCCAGTTTTAGTGGCTTTTAGGGTAAGCCACAATAATCCAATGATGCTAGGTTTCCAGTGGTCTCATTGTGCATCTTGTGATTAACTTGGTCTCCGTTTTCTTTCTTGGGCTGTATTTTCTTAGTATATATTGGTATGTAGTTAATAAATATATCTTAGGTAGTTTCAAAACATCCATGTTGGCTATAAATATCTTTTGCTTTTATGTTTTTTTTTTTTTGTTTTCTTTTAAAAAACATTTTAATTCTTCTGCAGGATTCGGAAACTTCAGATACGAAATATCCCGCCTCATTTACAGTGGGAGGTAAGAACTTCTATGTTTAAAACTAAGATTTTAGTATCTAAGCCTGTTGATCGTTTTTCCGAAGATTTTCCTCCTCTTTTCACCTCTTGGATGTGCTTGAACACAATTCTTCTTTATTATGGTCTTTGTCTTGCATTGGGCTTTTCTTTATAAGAGTATATTACTTCTTTGAAAACAATCTTCTCTTTGAGATACTTTAAGAAATTGAAATAGGTTCTGGTGTAACTGGGCAAACTTCGTCATTCAATCACATCCCACAGAATCTTGTTTGAGATCTTTCTATGAGTTTTGCTAATTGTATTTAAATATGAAGTTCTCTGGCAATCTTTTTTTAAAAGATAAATACTGCTATTTATGCTTTATTTTAAAATGTTACTGTGCTTTCTTTTGCTCAGATGGTGGCACTGTGGTAACTGTATATAAACCCAAATCTTTTAGCACAGTTGAATAGCATGTGTCAGCAATTTCCAAACTATGTTGATGATGTCAAGGTGAGAATTTGAGAACCCGGTAGCTGAAAAGATAAAAGAAAATGTCTGTTGACTCTTTCAGATAATGGAATGTGAAAATTCTTAAAACCTACTTTGGAGGTGGTAGTGCAGGGAAAACTGCTCAGCTTTTATGTACTTCTAATATAAATAAGGAGTGGGGTGCCATTGCCTTCTCCAAATATAAAAATCAGGAGTAAGTAGGTTTGTGTGTTTAACATTAGTTTTCTAAAATGACATTTGAAGAGTCTCTGAACTATAACCATCATCAAAATGCAAAGAATGGTTAAAAGATTTCTTTGAGTTGGGGGAAGCTGGACTGAGGTCTCATTCTCTGAGTCCCAGTTGGTAACAGATCGCTTATGCTCACAGTATTTTGCAGCACATGTATCTTCAGAACAGTATTACTGAATTTAATCTTTGCAGGAGGACTTGATTCTTTGGTCTGTCCTGAACATTTTTCAAGTTACATACTGTATAAAAGGTATATTTTGTAGACAGAATCAGTGACTTCTTAGGCTAAACTCAATGCATTTTCTTGTTTTAGTTTAATATTTGTTTAGAAAATTCAGTATCTTGAAGGGTGGGTCCCTGAATCAAGTGTTATGGTATCAAGATTACTGGTTTAATCCCAATTTTTATTAATTTATTTTAAAGTGAAATATTGTTGATTTACAATGTTGCATTCATTTCTGGTATACAACTAAGTGATTCAATATTATACACACACACATATATACATGTATATTGTTTTTCAGATTAGTTTCTGTTATAGGTTATTTTGTTATTGTTTAGTCACTGAGTTGTGTCCGACTCGTTGTGTCCGACTCTTTGCGACCCTATGGACTGTAGCCTGCCAGGCCCCTCTGTCCATTGGATTTTCTAGGCAAGAATACTGCAGTGGATTACCATTTCCTTCAGGGTATCTTCCCCAACCAGGGATCAAACCCGTGACTTCTTCATTGACAAGTGGATTTTTTTTTTTTTACCACTGAGCCACCAGGGAAGCCCCTATAGGTTATTATGAGGCACTGGATATAATTCTCTGTGCTGTGCAGAAGGTCTTTGTTAGTTTATTTATAGTAGTGGTGTCTGTATTCATTAATCTCTTCATTTTAACATGGGCAGAGTTAAGTGTGGTTTTCTATCTGGGAACTATATCTGGTGTAACATAGCTTTCAATGAAAGAGTCAAGTGGTGGCAGCCACTTGTAAGTGAGTTACCAGTGTGCTAGCATATCATCTGTAGGCAGTGGTGGTTGCCTTATAATTCATCCATCCTATTGCTTCAAGTTTGGATTGCAGTGGATTCTCAAGCATCGTTGATTGTACTTTTGGTGGCTTCTCAAGCTTTCAGTTCATTTCATTCTTCCTTATTCTGGGTAAAATTTAATCTATGATAATCTTTATTTGTCATATCTAACTTTTTCTTTTATATTTCATTTTACCCTCCTCATAGTCCTTTGAGGTGAAGTAAAGTTGGAGACATTATCTCCATTTTCAATTAGGCAAATATGGGCCCACAGGGTTCAAAGAACTAAATAAGAACAGATACAGAATTTAAAGAAGCATGGAACTAGACTTTGAAACTCTCGACCTTTGATCCCTTTGAAATTTAAAGAGTGGTTTGAAATACTGATTAACAAAATTTATTGAGGGTTTGTCAGGAGTAGGATGAACTGTTGGGATTTTTGCTTTCCTTAAAGACTTGAATGAACACCATCTGTTATTTCCTTTCTGAGGAGTTAGTTTTTTGGGGGTCTTTGTTTTTAAACTTTTTTATTTTATATTGGGGTATAGCCGATTAACAATATTGTGATAGTTTCAGGTGAACAGCGAAGGGACTCAGCCATACACATATCCATTCTCCCCAAAACTCACCTCCCGTCCAGGCTGCCACGTAACGTTGAGCAGAGTTCCTTGTGCTGTACTATAGGTCCTTGCTGGTTACTCATTTTAAATACAGCAGTGTGTACATGTCCATCCCAAACTCCATAACTATCCCCCCCTCCCCAACCCCGGCCTCTATGTTTGTTCTCTAAGTCTGTGAGTTGTTTTCTGTATCTAAGTCTGTGAGTCTCTTTCATTTGTATCATTTCTTTTTAGCTTCCACGTATAAGGGATGTCATACGATAATTCTCCTTTTCTGGCTTCACTCAGTGTGACAATCTCTAGGTCCATCTGCGTTGCTGTAAATGGCATTTTTCATTCTTTTTAATGGCTGAGTAATATTCCATATGTATATGTACCATATCTTTGTCCATTCCCCTGTTGATGGACATCTAGGTTGCTTCCATGTCTGGGCTATTGTAAACAGTGCTGCAGTGAACACTCAGTTCAGTTCAGTTCAGCCGCTCAGTCGTGTCTGACTCTTTGCGACCCCATGAATTGCGGCATGCCAGGCCTCCCTGTCCATCACCAGCTCCTGGAGTTCACTCAGAGTCATGTCCATCGAGTCAGTGATGCCATCCAGCCATCTCATCCTCTGTTGTCCCCTTCTCCTCCTGCCCCCAATCCCTCCCAGCATCAGAGTCTTTTCCAATGAGTCAACTCTTCGCATCAGGTGGCCAAAGTACTGGAGTTTCAGCTTCAGCATCATTCCTTCCAAAGAAATCCCAGGACTGCTGTCCTTCAGAATGGACTGGTTGGATCTCCTTGCAGTCCAAGGGTCTCACTCTCAAGAGTCTTCTCCAACACCACAGTTCAAAAGCATCAATTCTTTGGCTCTCAGCTTTCTTCACAGTCCAACTTTCACATCCATACATGACCACTGGAAAAACCATAGCCTTGACTAGACGGACCTTAGTCGGCAAAGTAATGTCTCTGCTTTTGAATATGCTGTCTAGGCTGCTTATAACTTTTCTTCCAAGGAATGAGCGTCTTTTAATTTCATGGCTGCAGTCACCATCTGCAGTGATTTTGGAGCCCCCAAAAATAAAGTCTGACACTGTTTCCACTGTGTCAGTGAACACTGACAGTGAACACTGGGGTGCATATATTCCTTTGGATCACGTGTTTCTCTGGATATATGTGCAGGAGTGAGATTGCAGGGTCATGTGGCAGCTCTGTTTTCATTCTTTAAGGGACCTCTGTACTGTTCTTCATAATGGCTATATCTATTTACATTCCCACCCACAGTGTAGGAGGTTTCCCTTCTCTCCACACCCTCTCCAGCATTGTTGGTGGGTTTCTTGATGATGGCCATTCTGACTGGTGTGAGGTGGTATCTCATTGCAGTTTTGATGTACATTTCTCCAATAATTAGTGATGTTGGACATCTTTTCACCTGCCTTTTGGTTATCTCTGTATCTTCTCCAGAGAAATGTCTATTTAGGTCTTCTGCCCATTGGTTTATTGGGTTTTTTGATGCTGTGAAGCATCATGAACTGTTCATAAATTTTGGAGACTAATCCCTTGTTGCTCACATCATTTGCAAATGTTGTCTCCCAATCTGTGTGTTGTCTTTTCGTTTTGTTTATTGTTTCCTTTGTTGTGCAAAGTTCTTGAGTTTAAGTAGGTCCCATTTGTTTGTTTTCATTTTTATTTCCATTATTCTGAGGAGTCACTTTGTGTAACATTTGACTTGTACACCCTGACAATGGCGGTTGTCTCAGGCCAAAGCCTTATAGAAGGTGATGGTTTTTGCACTTACAGGTTTGGACTCCCTCTACAATGGAGAAGTTAGACTTTGACTCCACTAATTAATCTTAGAATCACTATATGGAATCCGATTTGATACAATAGGAAATATATAGCAACACAGATGAAATACTCTTGTTAAACAAATAAAGGTTTACGTGGGATTCAATTTCAATCTGACTTTGAGTTTATGAAAAGTATGGAAGGGAGAGGCACAGGTGAAATGATGCCATGAAGAAACATAATAGCCAACTCCAGTATGTGGGACATTGCACAGGACAGATGACATTATTTACTCATGAGCGATGGCATGTTAAAAGGGAAGGGGACAGTCAAGGAAGAGACTTATGAGGATAACAAAAAAGCAGTCATACACCTGCACAAAGTTATTTGTGAACCTTGTAAACAGTCTTGAAGGAACAGCACGAACTATCTTGAAAAGCCTCAGTTTTTTGCAGAAGGCTTTTGGAGTCAGACTTAGAATTATATCCCAGCTCCACTACTTACTAGTTAGGGGATGTCTGAAGTGATTTTTAAAAAATTCTTGTAGTCTCATTTTCTTCCTTTCTAATATGGGGATAGTAATACCCACTTCATTGAATTGCTGTGGGCATTAGAAGGATTATATATGCTAAAGCCCTTAAAAAATGCTTAGTACATGCTACATTTTTGCTATGATATGAACAACGAATTCATTTCCTCCCAGCTTTAAGTTCTTGTGCTTAATTCAGATCCAGCCTACACCACAACACACAAAACCACTAGGTATCACACCAAGAGGAATTTAATGTGCAGAGTTACATAAGTGCTAGAGGGCTGAATGAACAAAGATGGAATGCACAGGTACTGGCTGTAGAAAGCAGTTACACCCTGAGGCTGAGTGGGGAAGAGAGGGGTCAAGGGAAAAGGTTGAAGTTATCAGATACCAGAAGCTGGAACGAAGGGCTCGAGTAACTGAGGATGAGCAAAGGGGTGCTTCCTGGCTGTGGCTGGTGCTTGGGATGGGGAAGAAGGGAGGTGATGAAGTTGGTTCTGGGAATGCCCAGAGCAGCTGGAGTCTGAAACCCATTGCTGTTAGGATGATGCTGAAAGGAACAGCTGATTAATGGGGAGGAACATGTGCCATCTCTTCTTCTGCCTTCCATTTTCCCTCTGCTGCTGCTGCTGCTAAGCCGCGTCAGTCGTGTCCGACTCTGTGCGACCCCATAGATGGCAGCCTAACAGGCTCCTCTGTCCCTGGAATTCTCCAGGCAAGAACACTGGAGTAGGTTGCCATTTCCTTCTCCAATGCATGAAAGTGAAAAGTGAAAGTGAAGTCGCTCAGTCGTGTCCAACTCTTAGCGACCCCATGGACTGCAGCCTACCAGGCTCCTCCGTCCATGGGATTTTCCCAGCAAGAGTACTGGAGTGGGGTGCCATTGCCTTCTCCGTTTTCCCTTTAGTGCCTTCTTTTTTGAATATTTTAAATTTTTATATGTGTATGTATGTATTTGGCTATGCCAGGTTTTTAGTTGCAGCATGTGGGATGTTCAAGCTGGTTTTAGAAAAGGCAGAGGAACCAGAGATCAAATTGCCAACATCCGCTGGATCATGGAAAAAGCAAGAGAGTTCCAGAAAAACATCTACTTCTGCTTTATTGACTATGCCAAAGCC
>SJYT01069118.1:1156858-1175495 GCA_006410635.1 Cephalophus harveyi | reverse complement strand
GTGCCGCGATTCATGGGGTCGCAAAGAGTCGGACACGACTGAGCGACTGAACTGAACTGATGTGGGATCTAGTTCCTCAACCAGGGATCGAACCCGCGTCCTCTGCATTGGGAGCATGGAGTCCTAGCCATTAGACCACCAGGGATGTCCCCCTCTAGTGCCTTCTGTCAGTAGAAACCAATAGGAAACCGCTGACAAAGGTACGACAGGGTGCAAAGTCCCAGCCCCCAGCATCGCAGAGTTGCAAGGTGAATTTGGAGCTGAGAGATTAATATCCAGGCAGAGCTCCATCTCAGAAGCAAAAGCCCCTCCGCTGTGCTGCTAGCGCTCTTCGAGGCCGTTTTCTGTGAGGTTCTCAAAGAAGTGACAGGATCTGGGGCCATGATGCTCTGAGGCATTTTGTAAAGTCTGTAGCTGGGTTGTTAATGATCCTTTTGCTACTGTGATAGCTTACTTTCTATTTCTTATTGATGGAACCTTTATGCCACTGTGTCTACCGAATGACAAGGGGACCAGGTTCTTCGGATGCCTCCCTCCTGCCTGCTGTGTGTGTCACATGGGGCTAAATGATTTCTAGCCATTTTGTTTTGGATGATGGTAAAGTGCACTCAAGGACTCTGGAGTGGCTGAATGTTTCACTAATGTGTTTTAGTAGGTAAAATATGGGAAGCTAACTTTTGGAAGTACCTGCTGCCAGAGAGGTAGGTTTGTTTTTTCCCCCAAATATGGGGAATGTAGAAGGGAACTAGGAGAAACTGTTTCCTCTCCACCTCCCACCCTGTGGCCTTTTTTATTTAAATCAATTGACTTTTTAAAATTAATTTTTTAGGGAACATAGTTGCTTTACAACGTTGCGTTAGTTCCTGCTGTACAGCAAAGTGAATCAGCTCTCCGTACACATATATCCCCCTCTCTTGAATTTCCTTCTCATTTAGGTCACCACAGAGCATTCAGTAGAGTTCCCTGTGCTATACAGTAGGTTCTCACTAGTTATCTATTTTATACATAGTATCAACTATATATATATGCCAACCCCAATCTCCTAATTTATCCACCCCCACCCCTTGGTATCTGTATGCCTGTTCTGTACATCTGTGTCTCTGTTTCTGCCCTGCAAATAAGATCATCTGTACCATTTTTCTATATTCCACATCTATAGGCTAATATATGATGTTTGCCTCCCCACCCCATCTTCACTGTGCATGACAGACTCTCGTTCCATCATGTCTCCTCGGGTGACCCAGTTTCCTTCCTTTTTATGGCCGAGTAATACTCCCTTACGCACATGTATCAAATCCTCGATCTACTCATCTTTCAGTGCACCATCTGGGCCTTGAGCCAAAGGCAACATACATTCTGCATTTCCCAGCAAGTTGTAATTTTAAAGTGTGCATTTCTCTTAAGTATTTTTCAGATCACATATTCAAAATCGTGATGTTCAAGCCACCCTCTTGGCTAAAGTACTGGAAGAGTAGATTTGTGGTGTGCCCAGAACGGGAAGAGCTCCTCAGAAGACAGATGGTCGTGATGGTGGACAGATCTGGGTCCTCAGATGCCTCGAGAGACACAGGCATGATTTATGGGACAAGGATTTAAGGGTTCTTGGGCAAACACTGAGGAGGTGAGGAGGGGATAGAGCCCCAGCGGAGTGCTTGACTTTAAACAAACACCTTGAGAATCCTTTTTCTTTTGCCTAACTCAGTGTCTTAAATTGGTCCCATTTTCTGAGTTTAAGGAGTGTCTTTCTTCATTTAAAAAGTAAATTGCCAAGGCCTCAGGAAAGGGCTTCCTAGAGCTACTCCTCATCTTACAATCTTAATACTACTCTCCAGTCAAGGTTACTAGTACTTATAACTTGTTAAAAGGGGAGACCTCCCCTGAAGGGAAGCGTAAGACCCATTAATTACCTAAATGAAGTGTCTATAGAAAAGGGCAAGTTAGGTTCTCATTTCGGAGAAGGCAATAGCAAGCCACTCCAGTACTCTTGCCTAGAAAATCCCATGGATGGAGGAGCCTGGTAGGCTGTGTGCAAAGTCCCAGCCCCCAGCATCGCAGAGTTGCAAGGTGAATTTGGAGCTGAGAGATTAATATCCAGGCAGAGCTCCATCTCAGAAGCAAAAGCCCCTCCGCTGTGCTGCTAGCGCTCTTCGAGGCCGTTTTCTGTGAGGTTCTCAAAGAAGTGACAGGATCTGGGGCCATGATGCTCTGAGGCATTTTGTAAAGTCTGTAGCTGGGTTGTTAATGATCCTTTTGCTACTGTGATAGCTTACTTTCTATTTCTTATTGATGGAACCTTTATGCCACTGTGTCTACCGAATGACAAGGGGACCAGGTTCTTCGGATGCCTCCCTCCTGCCTGCTGTGTGTGTCACATGGGGCTAAATGATTTCTAGCCATTTTGTTTTGGATGATGGTAAAGTGCACTCAAGGACTCTGGAGTGGCTGAATGTTTCACTAATGTGTTTTAGTAGGTAAAATATGGGAAGCTAACTTTTGGAAGTACCTGCTGCCAGAGAGGTAGGTTTGTTTTTTCCCCCAAATATGGGGAATGTAGAAGGGAACTAGGAGAAACTGTTTCCTCTCCACCTCCCACCCTGTGGCCTTTTTTATTTAAATCAATTGACTTTTTAAAATTAATTTTTTAGGGAACATAGTTGCTTTACAACGTTGCGTTAGTTCCTGCTGTACAGCAAAGTGAATCAGCTCTCCGTACACATATATCCCCCTCTCTTGAATTTCCTTCTCATTTAGGTCACCACAGAGCATTCAGTAGAGTTCCCTGTGCTATACAGTAGGTTCTCACTAGTTATCTATTTTATACATAGTATCAACTATATATATATGCCAACCCCAATCTCCTAATTTATCCACCCCCACCCCTTGGTATCTGTATGCCTGTTCTGTACATCTGTGTCTCTGTTTCTGCCCTGCAAATAAGATCATCTGTACCATTTTTCTATATTCCACATCTATAGGCTAATATATGATGTTTGCCTCCCCACCCCATCTTCACTGTGCATGACAGACTCTCGTTCCATCATGTCTCCTCGGGTGACCCAGTTTCCTTCCTTTTTATGGCCGAGTAATACTCCCTTACGCACATGTATCAAATCCTCGATCTACTCATCTTTCAGTGCACCATCTGGGCCTTGAGCCAAAGACACCCCTTGGTATCTATATGCCTGTTCTGTACATCTGTGTCTCTGTTTCTGCCCTGCAAATAAGATCATCTGTACCATTTTTCTAGATTCCACATCTATAGGCTAATATATGATGTTTGCCTCCCCACCCCCCACCCCTGACTTCACTGTGCATGACAGACTCTCGTTCCATCATGTCTCCTCGGGTGACCCAGTTTCCTTCCTTTTTATGGCTGAGTAATACTCCCTTACGCACATGTATCAAATCCTCGATCTACTCATCTTTCAGTGCACCATCTGGGCCTTGAGCCAAAGGCAACATACATTCTGCATTTCCCAGCAAGTTGTAATTTTAAAGTGTGCATTTCTCTTAAGTATTTTTCAGATCACATATTCAAAATCGTGATGTTCAAGCCACCCTCTTGGCTAAAGTACTGGAAGAGTAGATTTGTGGTGTGCCCAGAACGGGAAGAGCTCCTCAGAAGACAGATGGTCGTGATGGTGGGCAGATCTGGGTCCTCAGATGCCTCGAGAGACACAGGCATGATTTATGGGACAAGGATTTAAGGGTTCTTGGGCAAACACTGAGGAGGTGAGGAGGGGATAGAGCCCCAGCGGAGTGCTTGACTTTAAACAAACACCTTGAGAATCCTTTTTCTTTTGCCTAACTCAGTGTCTTAAATTGGTCCCATTTTCTGAGTTTAAGGAGTGTCTTTCTTCATTTAAAAAGTAAATTGCCAGGGCCTCAGGAAAGGGCTTCTTAGAGCTACTCCTCATCTTACAATCTTAATACTACTCTCCAGTCAAGGTTACTAGTATTTATAACTTGTTAAAAGGGGAGACCTCCCCTGAAGAGAAGTGTAAGACCCATTAATTACCTAAATGAAGTGTCTATAGAAAAGGGCAAGTTATGGGCCTCAGGAAAGGGCTTCTTAGAGCTACTCCTCATCTTACAATCTTAATACTACTCTCCAGTCAAGGTTACTAGTATTTATAACTTGTTAAAAGGGGAGACCTCCCCTGAAGAGAAGTGTAAGACCCATTAATTACCTAAATGAAGTGTCTATAGAAAAGGGCAAGTTAGGTTCTCATTTCGGGGTCACGTATTGAAAGTAGAATAATGTTTTTTTCACAGAGGTTATTGTCTGGGAAAATACACTGAGCTATTGGGTTAATGGTCTGCTCTTGCCTGGAGCAACTGTATTTTCGGAGACAGAATTTTGAACATGTGATCTGACAAATACTGATGGGGAATGTATAGATGACCAGTGCAAGTTTGATGTATGAAGCAGGGCACTCAAAGCTGGTGCTCTGGAACAACCCAGAGGGATGGGGTGGGGAGGGAGGTGGGAGGGGTTTCATTGCTTTTGCCTGGAGCAACTGTATTTTCGGAGACAGAATTTTGAACATGTGATCTGACAAATACTGATGGGGAATGTATAGATGACCAGTGCAAGTTTGATGTATGAAGCAGGGTACTCAAAGCCGGTGCTCTGGAACAACCCAGAGGGATGGGGTGGGGAGGGAGGTGGGAGGGGTTTCAGAATAGGGGGATATATGTGCACCCATGACTGATTCATGTCAATGTATGGCAAAAACCACCACGGTATTGTTAAGTAATTATTCTCCAATTAAAGTAAATTAAGAGAAATTAAAAGGAAAATTACAGTTTGCTGGAAAATGAAGAATATAAGTTGGCTTTATCTCAAGGCCCAGATATCAGATATTTCCTGGACTTCATTGAGGTGAGAAGGTGAATATCTCAGGAAGAACCTCTGAAGAGGTTTCCACAGTATACAGTTCATTTTTCTGCCACGTTCAGTGTCTGGTGTGATGGAATAAAGGAAGTAGCAGCTGTCTCCTGGTCTAAACCTAGGGAAGTAAAGGGGGGGCCCTTCATAGCTAAAGCATCCTCAGCTTGCACCCAGGCTTCTGACATAGCAGTGGATTAGCCTCTGGTTCTTAACATGGAAAGCAAGTAGCCAGTACCCTGAAAATAAAAGCCCAACGTTTTAAGTTGAACACTGTAATATAAAATATTCTTTGCTTTTTTTTCTCAGCAGAGTCATCTTAATTTCTCTTTCAAAGGTCTCTTCGGTTCTTCTGTGTAAGCTTAGAGCAGTTTTTGGCAGTAAGTGGATCTTGTCGGAAATCTTGAAAGGCTTTTTCTATAGGTACCTAGGATTGTACTAACAACACTTTATTGAAACACTTAGGCTTGTTAGTTTGAACGTACCTCCTAGTTTGGAGAAGCTTGACTTCTAGGGCATAGGGAATGTTAGAAAGCCTTTGCTTCCTTCAGTGATTAAAAGACGTTTTTTTCCTCTGAAATTCGGGGATGGGAACTGTGGCATTAGCGTAAGATGTAGTATGAAGAGGTGAAACTTCCCTGTAAGTTACACCGAAGTGAGTCCTGGCCACTGTTGTAGAAGGGCTCGAACTTCAGAGAGATGCCCGCATTTCAGACTGTACTGAAAAATACACTCTGATCAGACATCTTCTTGTAAGATGAGGCAAGTACCTCTAATGGAGAAATGCTTACTAATGAGGGTGAGTTGTAGATGTCAGAAATTTCCATATGATTAATAACAGTTTCTTCAAGAGTCTTCACTGAGATGTTACCAGCTTTATTTTCTTTCTGTGTGGACTCTGAATATAGTAAGAAAGACTGATAATAGGAGACCTCCCTGAATTCACTACTGGGATATAGAAATAGCAATGTCATTATACTGGGAGCTGGCAGAAGAAGGGAAAACAAAGGGGTCTTTATTTAGAAACAAGAAAGGAAGCACCTATAGGTACCTAGGATTGTACTAACAACACTTTCTTTATTGAAACACTTAGGCTTGTTAGTTTGAACGTACCTCCTAGTTTGGAGAAGCTTGACTTACAGGGCATAGGAAATGTTAGAAAGCCTTTGCTTCCTTCAGTGATTAAAAGACGTTTTTTTCCTCTGAAATTTGGGGGTGGGAACTGTGGCATTAGCGTAAGATGTAGTATGAAGAGGTGAAACTTCCCTGTAAGTTACACCGAAGTGAGTCCTGGCCACCGTGGTAGAAGGGCTCGAACTTCAGAGAGATGCCCGCATTTCAGACTGTACTGAAAAATACACTCTGATCAGACATCTTCTTGTAAGATGAGGCAAGTACCTCTAATGGAGAAATGCTTACTAATGAGGGTGAGTTGTAGATGTCAGAAATTTCCATATGATTAATAACAGTTTCTTCAAGAGTCTTCACTGAGATGTTACCAGCTTTATTTTCTTTCTGTGTGGACTCTGAATATAGTAAGAAAGACTGATAATAGGAGACCTCCCTGAATTCACTACTGGGATATAGAAATAGCAATGTCATTATACTGGGAGCTGGCAGAAGAAGGGAAAACAAAGGGGTCTTTATTTAGAAACAAGGAAGGAAGCAAGAAAGTAGTGATGCCTTGTTAACTAGTCTGGGGGAAATAATAGTATAGTTAGAAGCATAGCATAGAATATTAGCATGGCGTAGAAATAACTCATAGCGTTCCTTCATGGGAAGCCTTGGATGATTGTGTGCTGAGAACCAGACTGCCTGAGAGACTAGGTTCGGGTAGGGTCACTTCCAAATGAAGAAACTTAAGCAGGGGCCTTGGAGTCTGTGAGGTGAAGTCCCCAGTGAAGGCTGATGTCCTTAAAAGCACAGGATTTGTCATTCATATTCGTCTCTCATAATGCTGAGTCCTGGTTGGTGCCCTGGTCAGTGTGGTTTGGTGCTGCGTGGTCCGTGATGGGTATGTGAATGAATGCCGTACGAAAATCAGATGAGACCAAAGCATCTTAAATAGAATCAACAACGTAACAAGGTGAGGTCCTTTAACTCAAACAGCAAAAAAATACCTATAGAAACGTGGGGTTTACATTTAAGCATGAACTGAGCAAGAAGTCATAGGCATTAATGTGAAATATAAATATCCATAGCTGTTTGGTCTGAAACATAAATGACAACCTGGGCAATTGGCCTCTGAAGGGTGGAGGGCAGTCTTGTGGGACTGAATCCTTAACCTGTGGAGTCAGGTTCTATCTACAGGTAGAAAGTGTCAGAGTTAAGCTGAACAATTGGACACGCATCTCGTGTCTGAGAATTGGTTATTGGTGGTGTGGGAAACACCCCCACCACATGTTGGAATTGGACCTAGCAACCCAAAAGAAGAAGTGTATTCTAAAAAAGTATTTTTTTAATGTATTTGGCTGCACTGGTTCTTAGCTGCGGCCTGTAGGATCTAGTTCCCTGACCAGGGACTGCACCCGGGCTCCTTCCATTGGGAACACAGAGACTTTAGCCACTGGACTACCAGGGAAGTCCTGAAAGAGGAGGTTTTGTTGGACCGTTTGGAGAATCATCATGGCTTCAGTGAACTTGAGTACGAAGTTGTAGAAATAGTTGCTGTCTGTCAAACAATTTTGAAGGGATGTAATAGGCAGCTCGGAGACCACTGACGCTGCTAGGTGATCTGTCTTCCCCATGGCTTGACTCTGAGGCCTGGCCAATAAAGCGCTGACACTGAGCACTCATGTGCCAGTATTTCTGGTCCTAATCTGCTGAATTGACTTGTTTTAATCTTCACCACAGTCCCATGATCTTACTTTACAGATGAGACAGCTGAGGTCAGAGAGGTGAATTAATTTGCCCAGGGTCACGCAGCTGGAAAGTGGTAGAGTTTCTGCTCTTAATCAGGTTACTCAAACAGAACACTTCCCCTGAAAGGTAAGTTTCTATTTCTTGAAATGATCATCATCTATTTGCTTTCAACATGCCCCTGAAAGTTTGACAGTGAACCCAGTAGAAACTGGATCTTCCCTGGGTGTGGAGGAAATACATGGTTATGTGCAATGAATGGGCTCAGATTATTTGGGGAAGTTATTGGTAAACTGTTCTGTTTAGCCAACTGTGGACAATAGAGTTCTTCATGCATCGTTGCTCTGGGAGGGCCCAGACTTTGCCTTGTGTGAAATGAGCTGGTGCGATTGTTCGGGGAATATAGTGTTTGCCTGTGAGCCCTAGATGAGCGGTGTACGAGGCGTGTGTTCTGGTCCTCCCCAGCTCCCTATCTGTGTTTACTGTGCCCTTGCATGTGATGCCTGGACTTGTGTCCTGTGCTTCCATAGTTCTTCTGAGATGGTCATCTAAAAGATCTCCATGTCCTTTATCTATAATTTTATTATGAAAAATATCAAACAAAAAGGCTAAATCAATGGTACTTTGCAACCATTATCAATGTACAGTCAGTCTCTCTTTTTCAAGTATTTGTTATTCATTTGGCTGCGTCAGGTGGGTCCCAGTTGTGTTACAAAGTTATCTTTTGTTGCCATGTGCTGACTCTCTAGTTGTGGCTCGGGCTCAGTAGTTAACGGTGGCAGGGCTTAGTTGCCCTGAGATATGTGGGATCTTAGTTCCCTGACCAGGGATCGAACCTGTGCTCCCCTGCATTGCAAGGTGGATTCCCAACCACTCGACCACCAGGGGAGTCCCAGTCTCTCTCATTTTTAAATAATTCTAGCTTCTTCCATCTTTTCCCAGATTATTGAAGTACATCCTGAACATCACATCACTTAATTCAGTAAACACTGACTTCATCTCTAAAAGTTAATGTCTCTGTATTAGTTTGCTAGGGCTGCTGCAAAACACCATACACTGGGTGGCTTAAACAACAATTTTTCAGTCTCACAATTCTGGAAGCTGGAAGTCTGATATCAGATGGCACTAGTGATAAAGAACCTGCCTGCCGATGCAGAAGATGCCTAAGAAACAGGTTCAGTCCCTGTGGAAGATCCCCTGGAAGAGGGCATGGCAATCTACTCTGGTATTCTTACCTGGAGAATCCCCTGGACAGAGGAGTCTGGCAGGCTACAGTCCATGGGGTCACAAAGAGTCAGACAGGACTGAAGTGTACTTAGCACGCATGCATGAGGGCCGTGAGAGAAGGATTTGTTCAAGGCCTTTCTGATCGGGTAGTTCCTTGGTTTGTGACACTGTAAATCCAGCCTTCACATGGTTTTGCTGTGTGTGTGTCCGTCCAGACTTCTTTCTCTCTCTCTTTTTTTTTTTAACGATTTTTTTATTTGAACCATTTTTAAAGTCTTTATTGAATTTGTTACAATATTGCTTCTGCCTTTTTTTTTTTTTGGCCAGCAAGGCATGTGGGATCTCAGCACCCTGACCAGGGATTGAACGTGTACCCTCTGTGTTGGAAGGCAAATCTTAACCACTGGGCTGCTAGAGAAGTCCCCAGATATCTCCTTTCTATAAGGATACCAGCTATATTGGATTAGGGACCATCCTAATGACCTCGACTACCTCTGTAAATATCTTATTTCCAAATCCAACTGAATTGTATTTGGAATACAGTCCAGGAATCAACACTTCACCCTGTGGATTTTGGGGAGGATGGATATAATTCAGTCCTTAACAGTCTCGTTAAAAAATTCATGTGTTAAATGAATAGTAACTCTCAAATATCAAATCTAATCATATTTCCTTGATTATCTTTTATAAAAATTTTTTGAGTCAGGATCCAAATAGGATCTTTTTCTAAGACAGTTAATAGGTTCATCTTTTTTGGGGACAGTGTAGTGTATTTGTTGAAGTTGGTTTTTTTCTTTAGAATGTTTTGCATTCTATGCTGAACTATATCCGTGTGTGGTCCCTTTACACGTTCCTCTGATCCTTGTGGGACTTGGATTAGAATCAAGTTCACTTTTGGCTTGCTTTAACATAATTTGCATTTTGGGGTTGTGAAATGCCATTGATCATTGCTTAGATTCAATACTGTGTGGCTGTAGGATGGTAATACTCTAATTCTACAGTTTCTTCATATATTAGTTAGAATGCATTTGTATAGAGGAACTTGTCCTTATTAGCTATTGAATTATTAAAGGAAAGATCGAAGGCAGGACTAAAAGGAGATGACAGAGGAGAAGATGGTTGGATGGCATCATTGACCACAATGGACATGAGTTTGAGCAAGCTCCAGGAGATGGTGAAGGACAGGGAAGCCTGGAGAGCTGCAGTCCACGAGGTCGCAAAGAGTCAGACACTAGTGAGCAACTGAACAACAGCAATAGTCTGTGTAGGAGAGAGGTAAAATGGTTGATTCTTTCCACTCATTTACTACCTTAAAACATTGGGTGCCTTGGCATCCTAGAGGGATAACCAGTGAGTTATTTTTGTTTTTGAACCAATGAGGTTTTGTGTGTAGTTGTGAGCTCATGAGTTGAAACATACGTGGCTTTCGAAATTACTAGAATCGTTCTTACTGATGATCAGATTATCCAATCCTGAGAGGCCTGTCCTCCTGATGCCTCCTTAGTAGTTGATAGCTTCCTCGATCGTTGGTTTAAGAAATTCCAAGTTTGTCTTGTACATTTCCTATTGCAAGGACTGGAATAAGCCCTTTCTCCAAAAAGCCTGCTCTCTTGGGCAGTGGTGTTTAGAGACCATAGTGTGATCACACCCCTCTTGGGACTACATCCATTGGCATTTCCTTGGTCATTCATTTTTTACAACATTTATGCTCAGTTCCTCTCCCTGCAGGCTTTAGTCATGGTTGCTCTTGTGTATTATTCCCCGACATGTGCTTCTTCATTCTTTTTTTTTTTTCCTGGCCACGCTGAGCTGCATGCAGGATCTTAGTTCCCCCACCAGGGATCGAACCTGCACTCTTTGCATTGGAAGCTTGGAGTCTTAACCACTGGACCACCAAGGAAGTCCCATGCTTCTCCATCTTAAATGTGAACAGTTCTATGCACTCTTTGTTTTTTCTCTCTGAGAAATTCCACTTGTTTCTGCTGTCTTTGTTTTTGCTTTCTATTTGGAAGCAAACATTTACTTAAATATCCATTCAACTAAGGTGTCTATCTTTTCTCTTGAATCATTGTTTTGCTTTCTCTGTGAAATGTAATATTACTTAGGTCATTTGGGCTTGGCCTTGACATTATTCTTGATTTTCTCCCTGTTGCTCTCTGACCACAGGGCACCAGGTGTTGTTAAGCACCCCTCCTCCACTCCCAACCCCACGCTTCCTTTGGTTTGGTTTTCTTTCCTGACTACTACCCTGTGGAGGATTCACCTCTAAGCCAGCCATTGAAAGCATCTCACCATGTGTAAATAGGAAAAACAGCCCGTAGGCACAACCATCCTATGGAGGAGTGTCCATGGAGGGCTGCTGTTCATGTGTTCTCAAGCTGTAAGATAATTTTTAGAGGTGCCTGAGCACTAATTTTAAGATGCTGTGTTAGTGCCAAGTTGTGTTAGTTGGCCCAGTTGCCAAGTGCCAAGCTCTTTCGATTTCACAACCTGCAGATGAGTCCTGTAATACTTCCAGTGAAAACAGTTGGTCCTTTTCTGTCTGAATTACATTAAACTACTCACAACCACAAACAGATTGCTTATGGTTGTAAACAGGAAAGGTCATAAAAAAGAAGTTTTCCGTTTCAGTAGTACTCACTTCAAGTCATGGAGATTAAAGAAGAAATAATTGGTAAGTCTCTGTTTCTGATTTACATGATTGCTACACTGGTTCAAGTTTAGATTGGTGATTAGGAATAAATGCAATCCCATGAAAAACCACTGAGAGGAAAAGAAGTTAACTACTTGTGGGTTGGGAAATAGTGTAACAGTTATCCAAACTTTAATGCTCCATAGCCAAAAAAAAGTGACTTTTATTTTTATTTTTTTATTTTTTACTTTATTTTACTTTACAATATTGTATTGGTTTTGCCATACATCAACATGAATCCACCATGGGTGTACACGTGTTCCCAATCCTGAACCTCTCTCCCACCTCCCTCCCCATTACCAGCTCTCCGGGTCATCCCAGTGCACCAGCCCCAAGCATCCCATATCCTGCATCAAACCTAGACTGTCAATTCGTTCCTTATATAATATTATACATGTTTCAATGCCATTCTCCCAAATCATCCCACCCTCCAATACAGTATAAAAAGTGACTTTTAAAAACCTTTAAAGATGTTAAAACTTTGTAATCTTTTATTTGCACAGGATCCAATAGATCTTTGTTTTAATGTGCCAAGAGCCCTAAAAGCACTGACCTAACACTTGCTGTTTTTGGTGCAGAATGGTGCCCTGAGTGTGAAGTAAGAGATTTGTCCGCTTGGTTGAGACCATAAAGACAGAGGACCTGGGTCATTTTATTGACATTTCTGATATCAAATACACGGCATCTTTCCAGTGCCACTTCTCTGTTCCTCCAGCACCAACTTAAGCGTCTTAACAATTCAGTTCAGTTCTGATGTTACTCAGTTTAGCATCAGACTCCACAGGACCACCCTCGTTTCAGATGCCAGGTGCAGAGGAATGCCCAGGCTACTCACAGTTGTTCCTGGCTGACCACAAAGCTGGATGGAGGGTCCCGCAATGCCCCTGCTACCCTTTGACAGTTCACTAGAATGGCTCACAGAAGTCGGGAATGTCCGTTACTTACTATGACCGATTGACTCTGACGGGTACAGCTTAGGAGCAGCCGAGTGGAGGAGGTGCACAGGTGTAGGGTGTGAAGAGAGGGTGTGGAGCTTCCACGCTCTTTACGTGTTTGCCTTCTCCCCGCATCTCCACATATTCGCCGGCCCAGAAGCTCTCCAAGCCCTGTCCTTTTAGGCTTCTGTGGAGGCTTCCTTACAGTGGTGTGATTGATGAAGTCACTGGCCGTTAGTGATTAACTCGATCTCCAGCCCCTCTCCTCTTGCCAGGGGTGGAGAAGTGAGAATGGAAGTTCTGAACCTCCAGTTGTGCCTTAATCTTTCTGAGGACCAGTCCCTCATCCTGAAGCTACCTAGGGATCCACTGAGACACGCCTCGTCAGGGCGAAAGATACTCCTCGTCACTCCTGTCATTCAGGAAACTAAAGGATCTCTGTGTTGGGAGCCAGGGACAAAGACCAAATACATATTTCTTATGCCTCAGGAGACAGATTTATCCTCAGTGACTGGCATCCTCGGCACAAAACTTTTCAAAGTAGAAATGTTGCAAGAACAAGTTGAATTCTAGCCATATGTTGTAACCATCTTATTGTAGAGAGGCCTTCTGGTAATTTAGAAGAAGGCATTCACAAACCAACTAGATTACCAGGTAGCTTGGGTTGAAAAAGAAGGCCAAAACAAAACCCCCAAAACCTTTGGCGGGAGTTGAGTTAAGAATGAGGTTGAAGGTCACACCTTGTGTCCCATGTAGTACTCTGAGCTCTCCCTCCCTCCTCCTCTTCCTCCTACCTCTTGCTACTGTCACCAGTTTATTATAAAATATCCAAATCAGGAACAGCCCAATGAAATGGACGCATAGGGCTAAGTATGGGCGAAGGGCATGGGGCTTCTTCCCCTCATATAGGCTTTCCCTTTTTTCTTCCTTCTACTTTTTTTTTTCTTCCAGTTTTTGAAAACACAGAATTATATTTAAACAAAACAAAACTCCTACTTCCACATTGAGGTTTCCGTTTCTTGTGATGGTCATTAGAGAGCAGTTGAACTGAATCAAAGGTGAGTTTTGTTCTATTAATTCTGTGATATGTACAAAAGTGGATCACACTCAGGGAATATCATCAAAATGAGGTGTGAGAGTCAGCCTGTAATTTAATGGACATTTGTGTGTGCCCCCCGCCACCCACTGAGGGTTTATTTTTTAAACAATAGTGAGTGGAACTCCCTGGCGATTCAGTGGTTAGCACTGGCACTTTCACTGAGGTGGCCCTGGTTCCATCCCTGGTCAGGGAATTAAGATCTCATAAGTCTTTCGTCATAGCCAAAAGAATAAATAAATAAAAAACAAAATGATGGTGAAAACTTCACTTTAAGGAGAAAATGAGTAACCTATTTCAAAATACTGAAAAAATTAAGAATGCTTAATTTACTCATACAAACCATCTAGGAACACATGTGGGACAAGCCCAGAAGAGCAGAACTCAAAACGCCAACAGTAGTGTGATAGCCTTGAGGGTGACTTTTATTTTTTATCTTCTTCAGAGGATCTCTGTTTCATCATTAAGACCTGTTTCTTAACAGGATGTAACTTAAATACTTTAATTGGAAACTAAGGTTGAGGGTATTTTAAGGATGAATATGGGCTTATTTGATAACCAGAATAGGGATGAGTTACTGAGTCCAAGACAACGGAGAGAAATAAGTCTGATTTTTTTAACTGGAGGGTAATTGCTTTACAGTGTTGTGTTGGTTTCAGTCATACATCAGCGTGAGTCAGCCATAGGTATACATGTGTCCCCTCCCACCTCCCATCCCACCCACCCCTCTAAGTTGTCACAGAGCCCCAGGTTGAGCCCCCTGCATCATACAGCAAATTCCCACTAGCTTTTTGTTTTACACAGGGTAATGTATATGTTTCAGTGCTGCTGTCTCAGTTCACCCTGCCCTCTGCCCCCACCCCAATGCCCACAAGTCTCTTCTCTGTCTGTCTCTATTGCTGCCCTGCAAATAGGTTCATCAGCACCCTTTTTCTAGATTCCAAGAGGAAGCTTTAAGATTAGTGGTCAGGAAAGCTTACATACTGTGTCAGATACAAACTACTGGATAGGAAGTCTCTTTTAACATCCCTCAAAATAAATGCTTATTGGAATCCATTGAAAGTGACATGCCATTCAGATAAATTGGGGGCTCTTGGCTTGTTCATCCTGTGTAAAAGGAGTCCTCAGGAGTCAGACAGGACCATATGTATAGAGACTTAGGTTAGGGGGTGGGGGAAGATGTTAGTTTGGTTGGCTTTCTTTATGACTCTTATCATGTTCTTGATGTCTTCCTACCAACTAATTTACTGTAATAAAGTATGAAATTAAATGTGTTTGAAAATGGACTTTTTGGGGGGTATAATTTTTTTTTTTTTTAAGTTTTAACATGTACATATTTGTGTTCTGTCCTTGCGGTCAGGATATAAGACCATCCTGTCACACCAAAAAAAGCACCCTCATGATAACCTTGTGGTGTCACATCCAGCCACCCCCACCAACAGCTAAAGAGTGTTTGATGTGTGTCATATGATAAATACATTTAACTTTATAGGAAACTGAGAAACTGGTCTCCAAAGTGGCTGTACCGTTTTTACATTCCCACCAGTAATCTATGAGTGATCCAGTTGGTCAGCACCATCACCAGCATTTGGTGATGCTGATGTTGATATTTTTTATTTTAGCTGCGCTAATAGTAGTGGTATTTCATTTTGGTTTATTTATGTTTCTGTAGTGGCCAGTGATGTTGAGCAATTTTTCATGTGCTAATTATCTTCTGCATATCCTCTTTGAAATGTCTGGTTAAGTCTGTTGCTACTGAATTAGGTTGTTTCCTTTTTATTGGGTTTTGAAAGTTCTTCATCTGTTGATACAAGTCCCTAGTCAGCTATGCGATTTGCAGATATTTACTCCTCTTCCCATCCCCTTTTCTTTACCAGAACAAAAGTTTTAAATTTTACTGAAGTCCAACTTACTGCCTTTGCCTGTTCCCCCTGTATGTTTAGTACTTTGGGCATGTTGTCTAGAAACTCTTTATTCAGGAACCTTTGTAAAGGTTTTTCTCCTGTTGTGAAGTTTTATAGTCTCATGTTTTACATTCAGACCTACAATGCATTTTGTGTTAATTTTTGTATAATTTGTGAGGCTCAGGCAAACACAGCTTTTGCATTTAGATGTCTAGTTAATCCAACACAATGTGTTGGAAGACTGTCTTTTGGCCATTGAATTGCGTTTGCATTTTTTAATTAATGAATTAAAAAAAATTTTTATTTGAAGGATAATTGCTTTACATAATTTTGTTTCCTGCCAAGTATCAACATGAATCAGCCATAGGTATACATATGTCCCTTCCCTCTCGAACCTCCCTTTCGTCTCCCTCCCCATCCCACCCTTCTAGATTGTCCCAGAGCCCCTGTTTGAGTTCCCTGAGTCATACAGCAAATTCCCATTGGCTGCCTGTTTTACATATGGTATTGTAAGTTTCCATGTTCCTCTCGCCATACATCTTACCCTCTCCTTCCTCCCTTCCCCACTGTGTCCGTAAGTCTGTTCTCTTAAATCTGTTTCTCCATTGCTGTCCTGCAAATAAATTCATCATTCCCATCTTTCTAGATTCCATATATATATTCATTAGTATATGATATTTACCTTTCTCTTTCTGACTGACTTCACTCTGTATAATAGACTCTAGAGTCATCTACCTCATTAGAACTGATTCAAATGTGTTGCTTTTTATGGCTGAGTAATATTCTATTGTGTATATGTACCATAGCTTCTTTATCCATCCATCTGTGGACATCTAGGTTGCTTCCATGTTCTAGCTTTTGTGGATGGTGCTGCAGTGAATATTGGGGTACATGTGTCTTTTTCAGTTTTGGTTTCCTCAGGGTATGTACCTAATAGTGGGATTGCTGGGTCGTGTGATGGTTTTATTCCTAGTTTTTAAAGGAATCTCTATACTGTCTTGCATAGTGGCTGTATCAGTTTACATTCCCACCAGCATGCAAGGGGGTTCCCTTTTCTCCATACCCTCTCCAGCATTTATTGTTTGTAGACATTTTGATGATAGCCATTCTGACTGGTGTGTTAGAAGACTATCCTTTCTCCGTTGAATTTCCTTTGCATTTTTGTCACAAATCATTTGGCCACATTTGTGAGTATGTTTCTGCATTCTGTTCTGCTCCACTGATTTATATGTCTATCCCTTTTTCAATACTATACTTTCTTGGCAACTGTGGCTTTAAATAGTAAGTCTTAAAATTAGGTAGTGTTATTGTTGTAATCTTTTTCAAATTGCTATAGCTATTCTAGTTACTTTGCCTTTCCATATATTTTAGAACCAGGAAATCTATATCTGCAAAAATTCTACTGGAAGTAAACAAGTCTTACTTGTGTTTTGTGAGATTCATACCTATGTACTCAAATTGGGTGGTGGGTGGGTTCCTGTTATAAGTGATTTTTTATTTTAAATTGTAAAATATGCATAAATTCACCATTTTAACTGTTTTAAACCATATAGTTCAGCAGTGTTAAGTATTTACATGATGCTAAACTAATTTTAGAAGTGTGTGTGTGTTTTTTTAATGTTTGACCTCTCCATGAGGCTTGAAGGATCTTAGTTCCTTGACCAGGGGTTGAACTCAGTCCTGGCAGTGAAAGCACTCACTCCTAACCCTTAGATTGCCAGGAAATTCTCCTAAAAGTTTTTTTTTTTTTTTTTAGTTAATGATTGTGTGAAATTTTCTACTTAGACACATCACGTCATTGCAAATAGGCATAGTTTCACTTATTTTCCCTTCTATATGCCTTTTGTTTGCCTTGTTACACTGATGAGGGCTTTGAATGAGAATAGAAATAATAAGATGTTGCCTAATTCTCAGTCTTTTGTGAGAAAACATCCAGTCTTTGACTGAAAACATCCAGTCTTTGGCTTTTAAGTAAAATGTTAGCTCTAGCACTTTTGTGGATTCCCTCTATCAGGTTGAGGATATTCTTTGTGTTTCTAGTTTGTTGACAGTCTTTATAGTGAGTGGATGTTGCTTTGTGTCAAATGCTTTTTCTGCACAAATTGATACGATGATGCAGCTGCCTTAGACTGTTACTGCGATGGGTTACATTGTTCTTCAGATATTGAACCAATCTTAGATTCCTGAGATAAATTCCACTTGGTTGTGGTGGTTTATTCTTTGAATTTATTCCTTGATTCAGTTTGTTAACTTTGTGGTTGACGATTTAGCATGTCTGTCCATGAGGGATAGTCGTTGGTAGTTTTATTTTGTGTGTGTGTTGTCTTTGACTTTGTTATCAGGGTAATATAGTCTCAAACTGTCTTGTGAAGTGCTTGTTTATGTCTTTTGGAAGAGGTTGTGCTGAGATGACAGTATTTCTTTAAATGTTTGATAGCATTTGCCAGTGAAACCACCTGAGCATAGAGGTTTCTTCCTTAGAAGATGTTTTATTTATTTTTTAGTTCAATTTCAATATTTTTACATAGTTACAGAGCTTTTTTGGCTATTTTATCTTGGGTAGTTTTGGTGTTTTGTAGTTGCTTTAGAATTGGTTAATTTCATTCAAGTTGTTGAATAGAGATGCACAAAGTTTTGCAGTATTCCCTCATTATCCTCTCATTGTCTGTGGGGTCTGTAGTATTATCTCCTTTATTCCTTATATTGGTAATGTGTTCCCTTCTGTGCACACACTCTTCCTCTTTCTCTCATCATCTTTGTCAGTCTTGCCGCAGGTTTATCCATTTTATCTTTTTTCTCCAAGGAAACAGTATTTGGTTTCATTAATTTTTTTCCTGCTTTTTTCTTTTCATTAATTTGACTCTTCATTATTTTATTTATTCTATTTGATTTGGGTTTATTTTATGCTTTTCTTTGCTAGTTTAAGGTGGAAGCTTTGGTTATTAATTGGAGACCCTTTTTAAATTCCTAGTGTAGATATGTAATGCTATGAATTTCCCTTAATCCCATAAATCTTGGTGGGAGTGTTTTTTT
>SJYT01069118.1:1135230-1156633 GCA_006410635.1 Cephalophus harveyi | reverse complement strand
GGTAATGAACAGGGAGGCCTGGCGTGCTGCAATTCATGGGGTCGCAAAGAGTCGGACACGACTGAGAGACTGAACTGAACTAAACTATCTTGTTTGAGGTTGTAAAGAGAAAGAACCCAGTTTTCCTATGTTGGGAAAAACCCAGTTCTTTCTATGTGTCTTTCTTTCATGAGTGTCTGCTTTATCACTCAGAACATTTCACTTCTGTCCTTCTAGTCACCAAAATATGTGGAAAATTTCCTTTCAACAAGCAATTCTCTATAGCACCTGATGGGTGTCCTATAATTTAACTTAATTCTAATACTTTCTACCTGGAGAAAGTGTCAGATCCCAGAAGTTAAAGGCTTGGTCCCAGGAGACTGCACATGCTAGTTGCAAATCTGGGTTATTATTACCTATGCTTCTGACCAACCATCGGTTATTATTACCTATGCTTCTAACCAACCAGCAGTAGATAAGAGGTTGCAAAGACCTCCTTCCTTGGTTTTGATTGATTTGCTAGTGGCTTACTAAAATCAGGGAAACATACGCTTACGTTTACCAGTTAATTCATTGTTGTTGTTTAGTAGCTAAGTCCGACTCTTAGCGACACCATGGACTGTAGCCTGCCCGGTTCCTCTGACCATGGGTTTTTCCAGGCAAGAATACTGGAGTAGGTTGCCATTTCCTTCTCCAGGGGACCTACCCAACTTAGGGATCAAACCCATGTCTCCTGAATTGGCAGGCAGGTTCTTTACTGCTGAACAACCCAGGAAGCCCCTTGCTGCTGTTACCAGTTTATCATAAAGGATCCAAATCAAGAACAGCCAAATGTAAGAGTCGCATTGGAAAAGGAAAGCGGGGAGGGCGTGGGGCTCCCTCCCTTTCTGTATGCTTCTCTTTTTCCCTCCCTCTACTTTTTTTTTTTTTTTTTTGCCTTCTTCCTGGTTTTGAAAGCACAGAACTATATTAAAACAAAACTCCTAGTCCTGCATTGAAGTTTTCACTTCTTGTGATGCTCATTAGTAAGCAGTTGAACTGAATCAAAGGTGAATGTTGTTTTAACCCTGACTCAGGAGTAAAGAATCCACTTGGCAATGCAAGAGACTTGGATTCAATTCCTGGGCCAGGAAGATCCCTTGGAGGAGGAAATGACACTCACTATGATATTCTTGCCTGGGAAATCTCATGGACAGAGGAACCCACTGGGCTACAGTCTGTGGGGTTGCAAAGAGTCAGATGTGACTTAACCTCTAAACAATAACGACAGCCAGTTTGTTAAAGGCTATAATAAAAAGTACAGATGAGTAACCAGATGAGCGGATCCATAGGGCAAGGTCTGGGAGAGCCTGAGAGCAGGAGCTGCTGTCCCTGTGAAGTCAGGGTACATCACCCTCCCACTGCGGATGTGTTCACCACCTTTAAGCTCTGTGAACCCCCTACTTTTGGGACATCATGTAGGTAGGTTCAATTCTTAACTCCATTTCCAGTGCCTCTACCCTCTCTGGAGGATGAGGGATGGGACTGAAAATTCCAAGCTTCTGATCATGGCTGGCTCTTCCTGGTGACCAGCTACTAACCGCAAGCCATCCAAGAACCTACCTAGAGTTTCCTCTGTAGAACAGGAGATATGCCTAATGCTCTTACCACTTAGGAAATTAGAAGACTTTTAGGAGCTCTGTGCCTGGAAGGGAAGAGGTTGAGGTAGGGAGACCAATATATGTATTTTCTACTATCTCACAGGGGTTTGCTGAATTTTTTCAATCTATACCTTTATATCTCTTAACCAAATTTGGAAAATCTTCAGTAACCATTTACTCAAAGGTATTTTCAGCAAACATTTTTCTTTTTTCCTGTCTTTCTGAGATACCGATAGCATAAATGTTGGACCTTTGGTAATTTCCCACAGGTCTTCGAGCCTCTGTTCGTTTTTTCTCTCAATTGTTCAGATTAAATAATTGCTGTTGATGTGTCTTTCGTGAGTAGTGACAATTTGCTGTTGTTTTCAGTCTGCTATTGTGTTTATCCCATGAGTTTACTTCAGGTTTATTTTGGTTCTAAATTTTTATTTCTTTTTTATCTCCTACTTCTTGGACATTTTATTCCTGTTCTTTTCAAGGGTGGTCACCCTTTGGAACATTTTTATCACAGTTTCTTTAAAGTCTGTCATAATTCCATCATCTATGTCATTCTTGGCATTTGCATTTGTTGATTGCCTTTTCCCATGTGAGCTGAGATTTTCCTAGTTCTTTATATAAGTGATTTTTGGATTGTGTATTGGACATTTTGAGTATAGTATTATAAGACTCTGGATCTTGGTTCACATCCTGCGGAGAATGTTGATAATTTCATTTTCGAATGCAATTCGACCCAATTGGCTTCAGGCTGTGAATTGCAGCCAGCCTTCTGCAATTTCACTTCTATTTTTGAAGCCTTTGAAGTGCTCTCTGGATTTGTCTCGTGTGTGTAGTGCTCAGTGGTGGCCAGTTTGGGCCCTGGGTGGTGATCTCTCCCGTGGTTCTGCTCTCCAAGTCTTGGGTATGCTGTTTGGGTTCTGACATAGCGTGCATGCACTGGAGCTAAATCCAGGAGTTCCTAAACAACCTCATGCTGTTGGTTTCCTGAGCTCCTCTCTGCATCAACTGATTAGTGCTTTGATTCCCAAGGGCTTCTCTTTCTGGTTCTTCAGCCAGAAAAGATACGGCCTTCGTTAGTGTGCTTGGTTGTGTATTTCTCATGACTGCATTCATGTCTGGGACTAAGTGGCAGGAAGACTGGGGCGAAAAAGCGATATGATTGAACCCACCCCCTGGGGACCAGAACTCCTTTAGGTACCCTTTCCTGCTCCTTGAACCAGAGCTAGTTCTGTCTAAGAGAGTTTCCAAGTTTTAAACTGTTCCAAGTCCAGGCTGGGGCATACCAGAGGGAAGAAAGGGAGAATAAATCAGCTTTGATTCAGTGGTACTTCAAACTCCCCATTCCACCTGCTGTCATACACTTTTCAGAGTCTTCAGATAGTTGTGTCACATGTCCTGTCTAGATTTTATCATCACTCCATGGGAGAAACAGGGTAGAACATCCCCACTCCATTTATAGTTTTCTTGTTACTTCTAAACTTCAAGAGGTGAAATTAGTGATAAATGATTTGATATCATTTATTTCTCAAGAATAGAATGACTATTCTTAAGTAATCTGCTTTAAAAGTTATTTTTTTTCTCATAGGTAACGCTCGGTTGAACTAAGGCTGAGCAGGAACTTAGCTATCTTATACAAAAAGAAACTTGTATTCAACCTGTCCATGTGATCGAGTACTGAAGACGTGTGTGTAATGCTAAAAAGAGATCATTTCACATTTACACTGATAAAAGCCTTTACTTTTGGCTCTTTCCTATTGCTTCCCACCTCTGATGTTAATGAACAAAATACTCAGGGTTAACACGAGGGAGGGAAAGGTTCCCAGGCAGGAGTTTAGAACAAAAACCAACTGGGAATGGCAGGGCACTCTTAATCCTATTTCTAATTTTAGCATCAGCAACCAGAGAGGCAGGGTTGCCTCAGTACTCAGGGCAAGTTTTTCCCTTTGTGATTCTGTGTTGCTGACTGGCCTACTTGGTCTTACCCAAAATACAGACTTACTATTTAGAGTTCTTATGTGGGGATGAGAAAGGCTATAATTTTCTGTAGTCGTCCCTGGGTGTATAGTATACATACACTGACATCTTTTCAGGATTCCTCAGCTGTTAGTACTTAGAGACAAAAGGAGGTATTCAGAAAGCCTTGGTTAAACTGAGAAAGTAATGTGATGCAGTTTAGGACATGACTATAACTAAACAGACGTCGGTGTTCATCTTAATAGATTCTTTCTTGGTCTAATGTTGCTTTGTGTCACTTCTTCTCCATGTACAAGTACATGAAAATGAAAGTTATTTAATTAGCTTAGTTGAATTGATGGTAATGAACTGACATTTCAGTCTTTTTTCTTTTTAACAAGTCCTATATTTGATTTGTCCTTTTTTACTCATTTTTAGGCTTACGATCCCTTTGCTAGCTCCCATTTCCCTCTTTTCTTTACTACTCTGCCTTTAAGTTTTAGGTCAGCTTAGTGGCGTATACATTGGAAGCCCTGACCACGAGCAGGGCAGGATGCTAAACTCCTTAAAGAGTTCTCATTTGATGCATCCAGCCAACCCTAGATATAGGAAGGAAATAGTGCTACCTGACAGTCGAGGGTGGGCTGGAGGGAAGGTAGCTGAGAAATGGAGAGATTTGCCTAGGTCTTGGAGCTGACATTAAATGAGTGGGATTCACACTAGGTGACCTGACCGTAAAGCTTCCTTTTTAAACTGCAGTAGTTTTGTCATCTCATATGTAAATACAGGAATGTCATTTTTCACGTCCCAGCATGTCTGTTTATGACTTTGAACACCAACTCTCTCAGCATGTTTTTATTTAAATAGACTTTAATTTATTACTGTTTGGCCTATAATAAATACTGAGATATTTAAATTGTTTGGCCTATAATAAATGCCAAGATACTTAAATCAATAGACCTGCATTTTCAACCCTCAGACCTACACCCTGCTTTTGTTTCTGTGTTTGTATAGCATGCAGGATCCTAGTTCTTCTACCAGCAATTGAACCCATGCTCACTGCAGTGAAAGCTCTTGAGTCCTAATCACTGGACCATCACGGCAGTCCCTGCACCCTCTTTTTACCAAATATTTTCTGATGTCCCAATTATACTGCTGAAGTGAGATTCATAGAAAATGTAACAGTTATACATGATCTAAATGTTTTAAAATATATATCATTTAAAAATCAATATAGTGTCCTAGTAATACCAGAAAGGAGAAATAAAAGGTAAATAGTTTATACAAAATAATTTTTCAGTACATAAACATAAACACTTCAGCATGACCAGAGCTTGAGGCATAGTGAAACAGTCGAGGACTAGTACTTGTACTATTACACAATAACCCTCAGCAAACCAGTACTAATAAATAGGTATGACATGTGTGTGTGACTGTTGTGCTCTTCTCAGTTAAGTGATTTTTTTTAATGATCATGTTACTGTTCAGTTGCTAAGTCGTGTTAGCATGCCAGACTCCTCTGTCCTCCACTATCTCCCGGAGTTTGCTCAAACCCTCGTGCATTGAGTCGGTGATGCCGTCCAACCATCTCATCCTTTGTTGTTCCTTCTCCTCCTGCCTTCAGTCTTTCCCAGCATTAGGGTCTTTTCAAATCAGTTCTTCAAATCACGTGGTCACAGTATTGGAGCTTCGGCACCAGTCCCTCCAATGAATATTCAGAGTTGATTTCCTTTAGGGTTGACTGGTTTGATATCCTTGCTATTCAAGGGACTCTCAAGAGTCTTCTGCAGCACCACAGTGCAAAGGCATTGACTCTTTGGTGTTCAGCCTTTTTTATGGTCCAACTCTCACATCCATACATGACTATTGGAAAAACCGTAGCTTTTTAAAAAAATTATTTGACTGCACTGTGTCTTAGCAGCATGTGGGATCTTTAGTTTCGACAGATGGGATCTAGTTCCCTCACCAGGGATTGAACCCAGGTCCCCTTCATTGGGAACACAGAGAAATCCCCATAGCTTTGACAATACACACCTTTGTCAGCAAGGTGATGTCCCTGCTTTTTAACACACTGTCTAGGTCTGTCATAGCTTTCTTTCCAGGGAGCAAATGTTTTAATTTCATGGCTGCAGTTACCATCTGCAGTGATTTTGGAGCCCAAGAAAATAAAATCTGTCAGTGCTTCCACTTTTTCCCCTTCTATTTGCCATGAAGTGATAGGACCAGATGCCACGCTCTTAGTTTTCTGAATGTTGAGTTTTAAGCCAGCTTTTCATTCCCCTCTTTTACTTTATCAATGAGGCTCTTTAGTTCCTCTTCACTTTCTGCCATTAAAGTGATATCATCTATATATCTGAGGTTGTGGATATTTCTCCTGGCAGTCTTGATTCCAGCTTGTGCTTCATCCAGCCTGGCATTTTGTGTGATATGCCCTGCATATAAGTTAAACAAGCAGGGTGACAGTATACAGCCTTGATGTACTTCTTTTCCAGTTTGGAACCAGTCTATTGTCTCATGTCTGGTTGTACATGGTGCTTCTTGACCTGCATACAGATTTCTCAGGAGTCAGGTAAGGTAGTCTGGTATTCCCATCTCTTTCAGAATTTTCCAGTTTGTTATGATCCATACAGTCAAAGGCTTTGGCATAGTCAATAAAGCAGAAATAGATGTTTTTCTGGAATCCTCTTGCTTTTTAGATGATCCACGGATGTTGGCAATTTGATCTCTGATTCCTCTGCCTTTTCTAAAGCCAGCTTGAACATCTGAAAGTTCACCGTTCACGTACTGTTGAAGCCTGGCTTGGAGAATTTTGAGCATTACTTTACTAGCAAGTGAGATGAGTGCACTTGTGCAGTAGTTTGAGCATTCTATGGCTTTGCCTTTCTTTGGGATTGGAATGAAAACTGACCTTTTCCAGTCCTGTGGCCACTGCTGAGTTTTCCAGATTTGCTGGCATATGGAGTGCAGCACTTTCACAGCATCATCTTTTAGGATTTGAAATAGCTCCACTGGAATTCCATCACCTCCACTAGCTTTGTAGTGATGCTTCCTAATGCCCTCTTGACTTCGCATTCCAGGATGTCTGGCTCTAGGTGAGTGATCACACCATCATGATTATCTGGGTTGTGAAGATCTTTTTTGTACAGTTCTTCTGTGTATTCTTGCCACCTCTTCACTAAGGGACGTGCCATAGTGGTGATTTATAGTTTATTGTTCAATTGCTCAGTCGTGTCCGACTCTTTGTGACCTCATGGACTGCAGCACGCAAGGCTTCCCTGTCCTTCACTATCTCCCAGAATTTGCTCAAACTCATGTCCATTCAGTTAGGGGTGCCCTCCAACCATCTCATCCTCTGTCGCCCTGTCTCCACCTACCAACCCTCAGTCTTTCCAGCATCAGGGTCTTTTTCCAATTAGTTGGCTTTTTGCTTCAGGTGGCTAAAGTATTGGAGCTTCAGCATCAGTCCTTCCCACGAATATTCAGTGTTGATTTCCTTTAGGATTGACTGGTTTGGTCTCCATGCTCTCCAAGGAACTCAAGAGTCTTCTCCAGCACCAGTTTGAAAGCATCAGTTCTTCAGCAATGATGGTTATTAGCAGTTTGAAATATAATTGCATCTTGGGACTTCCCTAATGGTCCAATGGTTAAGAATTCACCTTGCAATGCAGGGGACATGGTTTTGATCTCCAGTAGGGGAACTAAAATCCCACATGCTGTGTGCTGCAACCAAGACCTGGCACAGCAAGTAAATAAAAGAAAAAAAAATACGTAATTGTATCTTGACTTACTTGGTGGTTGCAGTTCTGGAAGGCAGACTACATATTAAAACTGAGCAATAAATCCTTAAGGTATATCCTGAGAAAAAATTGTGTTTTGTGTGTATGTGAATGTTATGGACCTTGGAGAGCTGGGCGTGGCAGGGGCGTCTCCCCTGTGTGAGGTTGTCCTGCTTGAGTCAGGATGAGTGATGTATCTGGTCTCTGCCTGGCCACTGTGATTGAGGACCTTTCTCCTACCCCGGAGGGCCCACAGATTTCTAAAACCACTCTCTAAGTTTTGAGATTTTCTCCATTTAGAACTACTGCTCTAGGTCATTCCTTCCCCAGCCTAATGGTAGGATCAGTTCTTTGGGTTTTGTTTTTGACCTCTCCACGTAGCACGCGGGATCTTAGTTCCCCGAGCAGGGGTTGAACCTGTATCTCCCTGCATTGGGAGTGTGGAGTCTTCGCCACTGGACCACCAGGGAAGTTCCAAGAACGACTTTTTGAAATTTCTAACCAATTAGTGACTTTTAATGCAAAAATTATTAGGAAAATGAAATTTTAAAAGTCAGTCCAAAAGGCAAGTCCTGACTTTTATTACTAGATTCAGCAGACATAAAAAATTCCTGGCAATCTGCCATAAAAATTTCTTTTTATCCTTTTGTCTGTTCTGCAATTTGTAGGATATTAGTTCCCTGAGCAGGGACCAAACCCTGGACCTTGCAGTAAAAGCACTGAGTGCTAAGTCCTAACCACTGGACTGCCAGGGAATTTCCTGTAAAAAGTTCTAAAAGTTCTAAATACTTAACCTTCACTCTGAACCTACCTTGTCACAGTATGCTCTGTTTATCTCCCTCTTTCTGTCCCTGATGTCACCCAAAATGAATGAATGTATCTGAAAAAGTCTTTCTTTTGGAAGATTGTAGTTTCATTCTCTCTAACCAAGCACTAAAATGTTTTATTCACAACACCTCCTTTGTTGTCCATAAATGTTACTTTTTATAAAAATTCTTATTGTTGGAAGTGAACTTAACTGCCTTCATCATCTAGGGATACTTCCTATTCCATGACACAAATTTGCAGTGTTGTGTGACAGGCATAACTCAAACTGGTTTGATCTCTCATGAGCTTTATAAGCTAAAGTCTACTGCATTTTCTCTATGCAGATCCATAGAGAAGCAGTGACTTTTCCAATCTTTAGTTCAGAGGACTTCCTGCAATGCTTTTCATACTGTGAAGAGTCTTAGTGAATGAAGAAAATTTTTACAACAAGCCAAGATGATAAAATGCCTCCAGCAGTTCACGCTGGCGACACTGATGGCAGAACGCCCCCAGCAGGGGCCCTGCACCTGTGTTCTGAGAATCTGTTGGGAAACTGCAAGCGCTGCCCGAGAGAATGGATGCTTTTGGCTCAGTGACCGAATCTGAAATGTGACCGGCTTCCTTTGCCTACTTTTTGGGTTCCTCTGAAACAGAACAATTGTTGGATTTTCATAGAGCTCTTCCTTCAAGTGTAAGTTAAAAACCTGAGTTGTGATACCATCCTGAATACCTTTTTTCTTCCAACTGACTCTTCACTCTCCGTCTTTCTGCTGTGATGCATACAGCTGGCCTTGGCCTGTGATTGTGTAAGTGTTTAAGGGGTGGGCCCAGGCACAGAGCCACGAGGTGCTTTTTGAAGTGAACCAGAAATGCTGGGGCCTTGAGGTTTTGGTGCATTAGGGAATTACCTAATGGTCCAGTGGTTAGGACTCTGTACTTTCACTGCCAAGGGCATGGGTTCCATCTCTGGTTGGGGAACTAAGATCCCTAAGCCATGTGGTGTGGCTAAAAAAATTTTTTTTTAAAAGAACATAAAAAAATTTTTTTTTTTTGGTGCATGTAACATGTTATTTGTGCTTCCCAAGTGTTCCTAAAGAACCCACCTGCCAATGCAGGAGACATAAGAGACACAGGCTCCATCCCTGGGTCGGGAAGTTCCCCTGGAGGAGGGCATGGCAACCCACTCCAGTATTTTTACCTAGAGAATCCCATGGACAGAGGAATCTGGCAGGCTGCTGTCCATAGGGTCGTAAAGAGTCAGACATGACTGAAGTGACTTGACATGCACGCACATGCTATTTGGTGGAAGGGCATAATTCTGTTACCTACCTTGCCTTAGGAGCCTAGGTCGGCCTCGTTGGAGCAGCCCCCTTTTGCTGTGACAGCTGTGTAGCAGAGGTGGTGGTGTGCTTTGGGGAAGCTCTGTTGAAAGCACGGGCTCTCAAGACATGTGTCCTGAGGGGCAGAGCACGATCAGCTGGGGCTCTCTGAAGCTAAAACCACCGGTTCAGATATGGCTCAGATACATCTTGCTCTTTGACTTTTACGGAGTTGAGCTGTGTTCATCCTAGATGGATTTACCTATATGTGGTCAGCAATAAAGAGCGGTATAATAATTTGGGTGGAGAATCTCTGTATATCGTCTTACTCCACGGTCCTCCATCCTAGGGAAATTGGGTACAAGAATTGTGAATGATTCTTCAGCTGCTCAGCTCCTGTGTGCCTCTCATACAGATTGAGGATAGGTTGAAAGATTGTAGTTTTTGTCATGTGTCCCGTAACCACTAGCCAGTAAGCTGATACGGTATTTATGGGACTTGGTTTTATCTCGGTTGAGGCCCTCCTGCTGTCTTCTTGTGGCCTCTTTGTCTTCAGTTGTAGGGTATCTCTATTCGTAGGTTCTGGTGGTTTTTTTGGCTGATGGTTCTTGAGCAGTTGGTTGTGGTTTTTATGTAAGACGAGGTAGACTCATGTCCTTCTACTCTGCCATCTTGAGCTGAGAGACCCTGTAAAGAAATAATGATTTGTTCCAATGTTGGAGGAATAGCTGGCTCATCTGGCCTTAGTGTTGGCTGTGAACTGAATGTTTGTGTCTCCCCAGAATTTTCACGTGGAAGCCATAATCCATAATGTCATGGCATTTGGAGACAGAGCCCTTGGGAGATAATTAGGTTAATAGGGAGAGTAGAGCCCCATGTATCGGGTAGGTGCCCTTACAAGAAGAGACACAAGAGACACCTCTCTTGCCACGTGAGACTATAGCAAGAAGGGACCGAGCATAGACCAGGAAGAGGGCCCTCAGCGAGAACTTAAACAGGCTGGCACCCTGATCTGGGACTCCAGCTTCTAGAACTGTGAGGAGTCCATTTCTGTTGTGTAAGCCGTCCAGTCTCTGGTATTTGCTGCAGCCCCTCGAGATGACTAAGATGTTGGGGACGGTGTCGAGATGTGGTATTCTGCTTAGAAACTTTATCTTATAACTGACTATTTAAAATGTAATTTTTATTTTGTATTGGAGTATACAGTGTTGTGTTAGTTTTAGGTGTACAGCCGAGTGTTCAGTTATGCAAATGCATATACCCATTCATTTTCAGATCCTTTTCCCATATAGGTTATTACAGACTATTGAGTAGAGTTCCCTTTGCTTGTTGATTATTTTATGTATAGTGATGTGTATATGTTAATCCCAAACTCCTAATTTATCTCACCACCACCTTTGGTAACCATAAGTTTGTTTTCAGAGTCTGTGAATCTGTTTCTGTTTTGTAAGTAAGCTCACTTGTTCCATTTTTTTAAGATTTCATATGTAAGTGATAATCATATGATGTTTGTCCTTTGACTTGACTTAGTATGGTAATATCTAGGTCCATCTATGTTTCTATGTTTCTGCAAATGGCATTATTTCATTCTTTTTAATGGCTGAGTAATATTCCATTGTATATATGTACCATATCTTCTTTATCCATTCCTGTGTTGATGGACATTTAGGTTGCTTCCATGACTTGGCTGTTGTAGATGGTGCTACAGTGAACATTGGGATACATGTATGTTTTGAATTGCGGTTTTCTTGGGATATATGCTCAGGATTGGGATTGCTGGATCATATGCTACTTCTGGTTTTAGTTTTTTCAGAGACTGCATATTTGTTCTTCATAGTGGGTCATACTTACATTCCCACCAACAGTGTAGGAGAGTGCCCTTTGCTCCACACCCTCTCTAGCATTTATTGTTAGTAGACTTTTTAATGATGGCCAGTTGTGACCAGTGAGAGGTGGTACCTCACTGTAGTTTTGATTTGCAGTTTTCTAATAATCCATCAGGATGAACATGTGCATTTCGGCCATCTGTATGTCGTCTTCCTTAGGAATTTTAAAGTGACTTGTAAAATTCTGTCGTTTGAAAGTTTCCAAATATATACATATAGAGAAAGTAGTGTAATAAAACTCCATGTGTCCCTCTTTAAAGATGATGAGTATTCTGTTCTTGTTTTATTGTCTCTATCCCCTAACTTTGGTTTTGGGGCCTATTTTAAAGCAGTGCAGGGTTGACTGGCACAGAACCTTGGCTTTACATGCGAATATAAAAATAGGCGTGGTAGGCTCCTATTGGTGCTGTAAGAATTACCACAGATTCGATGGCTTAAAACAAAATTTTATTCTCTTTTCAGTTCCAGAAGCCAGGAGTCTGAACTCAGTCTCAGAGGTCAAGGCGTTGACAGGGCCAGTCCTTCCAGGTGTGGAGGAGAAAGCATTTCCTTGCCTTTTCCTGTGTCCAGAGGCTACCTGAATTTCTTGGCTTGTGGCCTCTTCTTCCATCTTCAGAGTGTGTCACTCTAGTCTCTGCTTATACTGTTACACGGTCATCTCTCTGGCTTTGATTCTTCTTGTGCCCCTTGTATAAGGAGCTTTGTGAGAACATCCAGCCCACTTGGATCACCAGGCATAAGCTCCCTAGCTCAAGACACTTAATTGAATCAGGTCTGCAGAGTCTCATTTGCCATACAAGATACTTCAGGGATTAGGAAGTAGACGTGTTTGAAAGCATTATTCACACTGCCTCAGTAGGACCACACTGTGGTCATCACTCGGATGTCAAATCAATGGTAGGGCCACGATCTCAAGAGGAGGGGCCCTGCTCACTGGGGCACACATGAAGGCTAAGCTCTTCAAAACCTAGCGAGATTTCGATTCAGAGTACAGCTTGTCATCTTGCACTGAGAACTTACCTTTCCTGTCCGATAACAGGGAAGAAGGAAGCACGTGCTGGTGAATAACTGGTGCCTTTTCGGACATCACGTTCACGGTGGTACTGTGCATGCCCTCTCTTGGGTTTGACCTTAACCAGCCCGCGTGACTGTTCTCCCAGACCTAGGGTCATTTTTATCTCTCTTGGGTTGCTGAGCCCAGTCCCTCCCCACCTCTGCTTCTGTCTGTTTATATAAGCCTTTATTAAACTGATTTGACTCCCTACTATGTGTGGGAGCTGGAGGGGGTTCCAGGGCTTTGCTTTCTGTCCAGGAAGTCTGAAGACTTGTCTTTGTAGAATATAAGGCAAGAGGTGGCAGGGCTTCTGTGTTCGGATATATAACCCCAGAATGATGGAGTGGAAGACTGGGAGCTTTGTGTGAAGGTGACTCAGCCTGACAGAGCCTCTCCCTTTCAGGGTCACCATGAGAACCAGCAAATAACACAGGTGCCTCGCCCCATAGTTGAGTAGGAATTAATAAACTTCAACAGATTTTGTTCTTTGGCTGGAGCCAAAGCCCCATCACTTTCTTCGTTTCGAGGCTTTTGCACACATGTTTTCTCTGCCAGTAATCCATTTGCTCCTTTCTTTTTTTCCTTAATTCCCATAATTACTTAGCCTTTAAGACGTCATTTCTTTCACAAAGCCTTATATTTTCTGCCATATCTGAATTAGGTGTGTCTCCTATATTTCTCTTAACACTATAGCACCACTCGGCACTTGATATTTTAATTGCCTTCTGACTTATTTCTGTTCTCCCATCGGACTCTCAACTTAGGGACCAGGGGCTGTGTCTTCTGTTCTGTCATCAAAGACACAGAACTAAGCTTGATGTAGACGAGCTGGTCAGCATTCACATACATTTCTTGGCTGGAAACTTTTTCAACTGTGTAATGGATTTAAATTTTTTTTTAAATAGTTGGCTGAATTTTAGGGGGGAAATGTTGAGAGGGATGGAGAGGGTAGGAAGAAGAAAATAGGATATAAATTTTTTGTCTCAGGTCATTGAGTTTACTGAAGGAGGAATGAGTCGTTGAAGTCTTCTTTTTTTTTATTTTAATGATGTTGATTTTGTTTGTGGATTTTTTTGAAGGGGTGGGCAGAAGCAAATTGAAATCTTGCTACAAGCAATATGGGGCCCTTTGCTAGCAGGGAACAAGTGTTTTAGTGAGAAATCTGGCTGGTATTTTATCTTGCTTTGGCTGCTTGTTATAATGTTATAAGTAGTTGAAGTGTTTTGAGTTAATAATTTAAATACCATTTTACCTTAAAATTCAGCTTTGTATTTGGGGTAAAGCTGTTTCTTCCCCCCCTTCCCCCCCCCCCCACCAAAGAAAAACCTCAGACCTTGTGTTGAAGCAGTGAGTCACAAAGGAATCAGAAGCATCACTGAGTGATGCTTCCAATGCCTGTTGCCGAGCAGGCTGTGCTCCCAGATGCCAGGCTCATTAGGGAGGATTAATGCTAAGTCCTCCTGAGTTTATACCCATCATTACCTCTACATTCTCCTTTCTCAGCAAATTGTATGCCCATCAGCTTTGAGCAAGTTCTCTGCGCCTCCAGTATTCCACTATTGTTGCTACTTGAAGTGGCCCAGCTCAACAAATATCTCTGATTATTTTAAATAATCTATATGACATCTTTTCCATAAAACAACTTAATCATGTTTCTTTGTTGCTTAATTAAACATGGGCAAGTCTTCAATCAGACACAGCTTTGTTTCTATATGCCAAGAATTTTATTCTGACTTGGTATTAATTAATGTTTGTTTAATAAGAGGACCTTTGGTCCTGTGCTTCCCTCTGTTTCCAGAGACTGAGCTGTGTATTTAGTACATGACAGAGTCTTGCTTTCTCCTGGGTGCAGCTTGGTGCTATTACTGAGCTTCAGGGTCACCTCCACCTGATAGTGTGTTTTTTGGTTTTCATTTTCTCACTAACTTCATACTAGTTTAAGTTCTTAACTTCCTCTGGCTTTATTTTTCTTTCATGGAAAATAATTTTTTAAATGTTGTCTTTGTAAGTTGCTTCATCCTTTTGAAAAGTGCAGATTTTTCTATAGCTAGAAGACCTTGGTGTATGAAGTAGATTCATGGTCTCCTATCTTTAGAAAATGAGATTCCATAACTCTTAGTTTTTTCTTTCTTTATTTTTAATTGAATAATTACGATATTGTGTTGGTTTCTGCCATACATCCCCATAGATCACCTATAGATACACATATGAGCCTCCCTCCCACCCCATCCCACCACTCTAGGTTGTCAGAGTCCCAGTTTCTATTAGTTTTTTAAATGACCCATATGTACCTCCAAAAATTATGATATGCATATGTGTAAGATTCATTGTTCATTCAGCTTGCCAGAAATTCATGAAAGTGTGCATGGATTTGTATACCCCTTACAGTTACTCTGGGTTTCTCTGGTAGCTCAGCTGGTAAAGAATCTGCCTGCAATGCAGGGGACCCTGGTTTGATGGGTCAGGAAGATCCCCTGGAGAAGGAATAGGCTACCCACTCCAGTCATCTTGGTCTTCCCTGGTGGCTCAGCTGGTAAAGAATCCACTGCAATTCGGGAGATCTGGGTTCGATCCCTGGGTTGGGAAGATCTCCTGGAGACGGGAACAGCTACCCACTCCAGTATTCTCTCAGTAACTCTATGGCAACTTTGTTGCCTCTGAAGGACCCAGTCCAATGATCAAGGACCAGTGGTAGGACATGGGTGGTACTTGGGCTGCCTTGCCTCTCCTTTCCACAGTAGAGACCCTGGTCTGGAGGGACAGCTAGTTCTTAGTCATGGAAGCTAGAGTGAGTTAACTCTAAGCAAGGTGACAAGACTTGAGGAGTGTCCCCTTGAGGAATTGGGTTTTTCTCACTATGAACTTCTAAGAAATTGACCACTGGCCTTTGATAGCAACAAGTGTTGTCCATTTTAATTTTTAAAATTAAAAATATTTTATGTTGGGATTTCCGTAGTGGTACATTGGATAAGACTCGGTGCTCCTGACGCAGGGGGCCCGGGTTCAGTCCCTGGTGTGGGAACTAAGATCCTACATGCTGCACCTACTGAGCCTGTGTGTTCTAGAGACTGCCCACCACAACTAGAGGAGCCCAAACGCTTGCAACGAAGACCCACTGCAGTCAAAATTGTAATAATAAATTTTGCATTCATTGTACACACCTCCCCCCACCCCCCGCGAAGAACCTATAATGCTGTTATCCAGATGTCGCTGTCATTACTAGTTGGATATTTTTGTTATCTATATAAAGGGCGAGTTTGTTGACTGTCCTTACATTTTTTCCCTCCAAAATGGTTTTCTGCACTGAATGAATCAGCTTTTTCTTGAGCTGAGCCTTTGTGCTATCTGAGACTCTGACAAGTTCGCTCATTCCAGTGTTTCCTTTCTCATATGAGGCTTAGCCAGGCATTGGGAATTCTTCACAGGTCAATGAGGAGGGTTCCGCAGGTCTGCCTGAGTTTTGGCTTTGGCCACATCTGTGGCACTATAGGCAGTATTTGCCAGTGTTTACAATCAAGGAGCATTCTCAAAGAAGAGAGGGGCGTTCTCTTCCTTTTTTGTATGCTTTCCTTCCAAATCCTTTCTGGACTCAAATATTGTCTCTTGGTATTTTTGTAGTGCCAGCTAAGCTGGGTAAGGTGTGTAGCAGATGACAGCGGTGTTGTGCATTTTAATCTGAATGCACTGTATTTTATGTCATGGATATCCTATAGTGGTCAGTAATGACATTTTACTGTGTTTTTTAGCTTTGTTTACGGATACTTAGCAATGTACTTGTTCTTGAACTTAAATGCATTTGAGAGTAAGGGTTAGAAGTGGTGGATACTGTAAAACCACCAACATTCCTTATGCTTCATCTTACTCATCTTGATTTTATTCTGCTTTCTACATGTTATGATTTTGTCAACCACATTATGCGTTGGACTTGTCTACAGACATCTGTCATTATTAGCTATTTTTGTTACTACCCACAGAAAAGTTGTTTTGTTTGTAATTTTTGAGTGAGACGTCTCTTTCTTATTCTGCCTTGTTTTGGTGATGTGTTTGGTTCTAAGAAAGGCCATCTGTAGCTCCTTGGTCATCGTAATGTAATTCCTAGTTTTGTGTTTTGTTGGGGGTGCGGTTCTGAAGGGGTTAAAAGTGGGTAGCATGGGCTTCCAATAATAGGTCTGGAATAGTAATGTCTGTGTGTGTTTCAAAGCCCGGTAGTCAGAGCTGTCCTTGCAGCCTTGGAAAGGGGAAGTGTTGTGGAGAGGCTCCCCCCTCCATTTGTGCGTGACAGATCTTACGTCAGTAGCCGCAGAACTAAGAAAAGGCAAAGACAAAATCAAAGTAACAAGCAGCTGTGAAGTTTTTAGGCTTCTTTCCATAAATAAGAGTCCTGTGGACTATAAAATTGTGGTATGGCATCTGTGTCCTGCATATACACCCTGGGGAGGGATGGAAGGGGTAAGGACGCTGTGTGCTTTCAGATTCTGTATTTAGCTCTAGCTGGCATCTGAGGGATTTCATTCATGTGCGGAAATGAGGTGTCCTGGAGGGGTTGCCTGCTCCCTGATTCTTTCAATTAGCTGCTCCTGATAAGAGGCGTGGTGCTTTGCACCATCTCACAATATTCTCATGGCTTCATCCTTCATGTCCTGGCCAGTCAAGAGACAGGCCAGCTCTTTTTCATTTATTGTTTTGATTTGAGCTGCTTTTTTTCCCCACCAGAAGCTGCTGTCGAAGGAATGACTTAAATACTATCCTGCTCCCACCGCCATTATAAGAAATGCAGATTTATTGGATAATACTTAGAAAGTAAAGTACAAAACAGTTTTAGTGTATCTTTCATATTCCTATGCAGAAATACACGTGTTGAATCGGCAGATCAGAGTGTGAATTTTTAGGCCACTTACTGTTAGAAAATGTAGGTTAAAATTTTGTGCTCCTTTATAAGTCCCCCATGAAGAGATGAGACTAATTGTTCACCCTTATCCTCTCCAACATAATTCATGTTACAGTAATTAAAAATCATAGCCAATTTTACTTGGAAAATTTGGTATGATTATTTCAACTGGTATATTTACATGACTTTGACCAATAATGAACATTTTAAAATGCATGTTAACCATTTTTAGCTGTCAGTTCTGTTCTCCAGTTATGTCTTGATAATAACTTTTCACACTTTTAGGGCATACGGTAGTTACGGTGTGTCAAAGTTTGTGATTACAAGATTTATCATCCATTTTCTTTGTTTCTTTTTTCCATTTCTGCAGGCTTGTAATTTTTAAAAAAACAGTATTGATCCTGTTGCATGTAACTTAATATCCTGCTTCTGTTTTCCCCCTTTAACCTTAGATGAAGAACAATAGAAGAAATTCATAGAATGAATAGAAAGACATTTATAGAAATATAAATGTATAATAGAAGACATTTATAGAAAGATAAAAATGTAAACAATAAGAAAAATAGTGAAATAGAAAAGTGAAGATAAAATAATCAGCAAAGCAAACATTTCCTTCAGAAAACTGATAAAGCAGCTGAGTCTCTGGCAATATTGAGGAAGAAAAAATGTTTAAGGCCCAAATAGCTAATTTTAATATGGGTGAAACTCAAAACGTAAATGTCAAATAGAAAAAAAATTTTCACAGAATACAAAAAATTTCAAGAATATGTATCTTAATATATTACTTCTGTATAAATACATATGTGATAAAGCTTTAAAGAAGAGTAGGGGAATGATAAGCACAAAATGGGGAACAGTGGTTCCCTTTGTGGAAAAATGAAATAAGATGGCTTTGCAAAGTGGCTTTAGATCCATGGGTTTGATTTACTTCTTAAAGTGGATAATAGGCACTCAAGAATTAATTGAACTACTTTCATTTTCTTTTAACGTGTGAAATATTTTAAGAGTTAAACATTCTGTATGTCCAAAACAAAAACCCTAGAACTTTTTCCTCATGTCAGACATTGGGAGTAAATTTTATTTTCTCAATTTACAACAATTTAAGCCATTTTAGTAAATATTTTATATGTTACAGTAGTATCTTTAAAGTTTACTTTGGTAAGTTTTGACGTAAGTTTATCCATGAAACCATCACCACACACATAAAAAAAAGAGTAACTGTTACTGCCTAAAAGTTTCTTTATCCCCTTTTGTATTACCCTCAAGCAACTACTGCTCTTCTGCCTTTCATTAAAAATTAATTTGCATTTTCTGGAGTTGTATATAAGGAGTTACATAATATATATTCTATTGGTCTGGCTTCTTTCAGTCAGCATGATTTAAGTTCGACTCAAGTTAGTGAATCAACAGCTCCTTCCTTTTAAAATCTGAGTAGTATTCCATTGTGTGGACATACCACAATTTGTTTATCTATCTGCTGATAGACATTTAGCTTGTCTTCTGTTTTGATTACTACTATAAACAAAGTTGATACGAGCATTTATGAGCTGGCCTCTGTATGGATGTATGATTTTGTGGGGACTCACTTGGACTGCCAGGGTTGATAGTGAAACCTTTATTTTAAACTAAAGACGTTTAAAATTCAACAGATGCAGAAAGAAGCCTTTTCAGAGCTTTCCTTATCTGACTACTAAAGGCAGAAGCTTCTGGGAGTGAGACTGCCGTAAATACTTTCCTGGGAAGTTTAACTGGTCTGAAAAAAAAATGAAGACCACTCACTCCTTCATAAGCAAACATCATCACAAGCTTTATCTCCCATTTGTTTTTCCTATGAAACCTCTTCTCTCCTCGTTTTCCCTCATCAAGTTAGCATAAATGCCTATCTTTATTTATAGAGCCACTTCTTTTGTGAGCTTCAACACACATATATCAACAAACTTTGTATTTTCTCCTGTTGATCTGTCTGTTGTCAGCTAAATTCACAAGCCACCAATCACTGAACCTAAGTTGGGAGAGGATAAGCTTTTTCCTCCCAACACTTCGATTTCTCTTGGCGGGAATTCTAGGGTGAAATAACTGGGTTATATGGTAAGTCCATGTTTAACATTTTAAGAAACTGCCTAACTTTTCCAAAGTAGCAGGGTATGAGAGGTTCAGTCCTAAAGTGTGCGGTTCAGTGGTTTTTAGTATATATTCACTGAGTTTTGGAACATCACCACTGTGTAATTTTAGAGTATATTTTCATCACTCCAAAAACAAGCAATTAACATTCACTTGGTTTTCCCTTCACACTAGCCCCTGACAACCACTAATCTACTTTCTGTCTGTATAGATTGCCTATTCTGGACATTTCATATAAATGGAATTCTACTTTATGCAGCTTTTTGTGACCAGCTTCTTTCACTTAATGTATTTTCAAGGTTCTTCCATGCTGCAGTGTGTTTTAGTGTTTCATTCCTTTTTTAAAAAATAAACTTTTAAATAGTTATAGATTCATAGAAAAATTGAAAAGAGGGAGTTCCCATTTTCTCCACAGCTAGTCTCTCTGACAACTTTCATTCATTTTATGGTACATTTATCATTTTTCTTTGACTGGACCACGAGTTATGTGGGCTCTTAGTTCCCCGACCAGGAATCAAACCTATGTCCCCTGCAGTAGAAGCACAAAGTCTTAATAACCACTGTACCACCAGGGAAGTCACCATTTATCATAGTTATTGAACCAACATTGTTGGGTCCTGGTTGATAATAAGCTAAAGCTCCTACTTTGTTTAGATTTCCTTCCTTCTTACCCAACAATCTTTATCTGTTTCTGGATCCCATACAGGATTCTGCGTTACATTTCATTGTCCTGTCTCCTTAGTTTCTCCTTACTTTGGTTTTTAGTTGTTGCGACCTCTTCTTGTTTTTGAGATTGCATCCAAGTACTGCATTTCAGACTCTCTTGTTGACCATGATGGCTATTCCATTTCTTCTGAGGGATTCCTGCCCACAGTAATAGATAAATGGGCATCTGAGTTAAATTCACCCATTCCAGTCCATTTTAGTTCGCTGATTCCTAGAATGTCAACGTTCACCCTTGCCATCTCTTGTTTGACCACTTCCAGTTTGCCTTGATTCATGAACTTGACATTCCAGGTTCCTATGCAGTATTGCTCTTTACAGCGTCGGACCTTGCTTCTACCACCAGTCACATCCACAGCTGGGTATTGTTTTTGCTTTAGCTCCATCCCTTCATTCTTTCTGGAGTTATTTCTCCACTGATCTCCAGTAGTGTGTTGGGCACCTATTGACCTGGGGAGTTCCTCTTTCAGTATCCTATCATTTTGCCTTCTCATACTGTTCATGGGGTTCTCAAGGCAAGAATACTAAAGTGGCTTGCCATTCCCTTCTCCAGTGGACCACATTCTGTCAGCCCTCTCCACCATGACCCGCCCGTCTTGGGTTGCCCCGCAGGCATGGCTTGGTTTCATTGAGTTAGACAAGGCTGTGGTCCCAGTGTGATTAGATTGACTAGTTTTCTGTGAGTATGGTTTCAGTGTGTCTGCCCTCTGGTGCCCTCTTGCAACACCTACCATCTTACTTGGGTTTCTCTTACCTTGGGCATGGGGTATTTCTTCACAGCTGCTCGAGCAAAGCGCAGCCGCTGCTCCTTACCTTGGATGAAGGGTATCTCCTCACCGCCACCCTTCCTGACCTTCAATGTGGGATAGCTCCTCTAGGCCCTCCTGCACCTGCACAGCCACCGCTCCTTGGATGTGGGGTTGCACGTCCAAGGCAAACTATTCAATATCACAGTAACGCTGAAGAAGCTGAAGTTGAACAGTTCTATGAAGACCTACAAGACCTTTTAGAACTAACGCCCCAAAAAGATGTCCTTTTCATTATAGGGGACTGGAATGCTGAAGTAGGAAGTCAAGAAACACCTGGAGTAACAGGCAAATTTGGCCTTGGAATGCGGAATGAAGCAGGGCAAAGACTAATAGAGTTTTGCCAAGAAAATGCACTGGTCATAGCAAACACCCTCTTCCAACAACACAAGAGAAGACTCTACACATGAACATCACCAGATGGTCAACACCGAAATCAGATTGATTATATTCT
>SJYT01069118.1:1057196-1133541 GCA_006410635.1 Cephalophus harveyi | reverse complement strand
AAGGAGATCAGCCCTGGGATTTCTTTGGAAGGAATGATGCTGAAGCTGAAACTCCAGTACTTTGGCCACCTGATGTGAAGAGTTGACTCATTGGAAAAGACTTTGATGCTGGGAGGGATTGGGGGCAGGAGGAGAAGGGGACGACCGAGGATGAGATGGCTGAATGGCATCACTGACTCAATGGACATGAGTTTGGGTGAACTCCGGGAGTTTGTGATGGACAGGGAGGCCTGGCGTGCTGCGATTCATGGGCTAGCAAAGAGTCGGACACGACTAGGTGACTGAACTTCTTGTTTTTGATGATTTTGACAGTTTAGAGGAGGACTGGTCACCTATTTGTAGAAAATTCCTTAGTTGGGACAAAGAGTGTATACCATCAACATGACATCGCTGTTGATATTAACCTTGATGAAATATGAATGTAAGATTGCTCCACTGTAAAACTCCTCCCCACCCCAAGCCCCCTTTCATGCTGTACTCATGGAAAGAAGTCAGCCTAGGGGAGCTGGGTGTTACGCACTCTTCCATGGGAGTGGAGTGTCTATGGAAATTATTAGGATTTCTTCTCCATGTATGTTTATCTGTAGTCCCCCATTCGTTTATTCAGCCATTTGGACTCATGGATATCTGTTTTATCTGGATTAGGATCCAGTGTTCTCTTGGTTTTTTGGTCTGGTTTTGGTTGTTGAGAACTCTCAGTTAGCTCTTGCGTCCCTAAGCACCGTTGTTTGTGTGTGGTGGTTTCTTGTTTGTTTGTTTGTTTTTTAAGCACTTTCTTTTTGGCACTAGAAGATTTTCCATAGTCATCCTGTATAATTCTTGCTACAGTCTTAGAATCAGCCATTTCTCTAAGGGAATTTGGCTCCTTTTGTTTGAGAATGGTGTAAGAAGCCAAGATCTGGGCAGTAGTTATGACCTTTGCTACTGGGGTGCTTATTGCTTTCATCTTCTCTCCGCTGACAGAGCAAGGGCGTGCGGGTGTATATACTAACCTGTGTTATAAATGTCCATGAATATCTATGTGCAACTGTCTATGTTAAGCTCAATATTACTGATACTTCATTTCTTTTAATTGCTAAATATTCCATTATGTTGCTATACCACAGTTTATCTGTTCTTCAGTTGATGGACATTTGGATGGTTTCCACTTTTTGAATATTGCAAATAATGCTGCTGTGAACATGCATTTCATATACAAGCTTTTGTGTGAGTATATATTCTCAGTTCTCTTGATAATAGATTTAGAATAATTCTTGATGGAGTTGCTGAATGATATGGCAACAGTTTATTTTGAGGAACCGCCAAAGTATTTTCCAAAGTGACAGGGCCGTTTTATATTCCTATTAGCAATGCATGAGGGTTTCAATTTCTCCACATTCTTGCCTGCAGTTATTTTCTGTCTTTTTATTTTAGTCATCCTAGAGGGTGTGAAGGGGTATCGTTATAATTTTGATTTGGATTTCCCTAATTGAATTTTTTTTTCATGTGTATATTTGCTATTGTTAGATCTTTTTTTTTTTTTTTTTTGGTGAAGTCTTGTTTAAATCTTTTTTTTTTTTACTTTACAATACTGGATTCGTTTTGCCATACATTGACATGAATCCACCACAGGTGTACATGAGTTCCCAACCCTGAACCCCCCTCCCTTGTTTAAATCTTTTGAACATTTAAAAATGTGTTTTATCACTGAGTTTTGAAATTTCTAATATATATTCTGATAAAGGCTTTTTATCAGATGTTTTCTTTGCTTGCAGTCTCTGGTTTGTCTTCTTATGTTCTGAAGTGTCTTTCAAAGAATATTGGTGATAGTTCTCATTATCTTATTGATTTGATTACTGATCTTTGATCTTATTGATTATCTTATTGATTTGAACTGTGTCCTCATTCTTTAGTTATATTAGATCTTTTAACTTCAAAAATGTTTCATTTTTTTAAAGCTTTCTGAAATGGACATTTTAAAGCATATACAAATGTAAAGAGACCAGTATAATAAATTATCCTATAGACCTATCACCTAATGTTAACAGCTATCAGTTTATAGCCAATCTCATTTCCTCCCCCATCAGATAATTCTGAATAAATCTTACTAAATAAGTTTACCGATAATTATTTCAGCATGTATTTCTAAAATATAAGAACTTAATAAACCAGTATCATCACACAAATTCATATTATAAAATTTGAAGCGTTCAGATATTGTAGTTGCTCCACACATTTAAAAATTTTGTTTCCATTAAGACCCAAATAGGTTCATACTTTTCAGTAGTCGGCTTCTTTATCTTTTTTCCCTTATGCCTCTTGATCTTTGGGATGCCCAGTCCTTTTCGTTTCTTGTTTCCTTGCTGTTTGTTAAACTGCAGTGTTTTGGTCCTGCCCCATCTTTGTGTTGATTAGCTGATTCATCCTTGCGTTGTACTTTTGTTTCTCAGTCCTCTGTAGTCCCATGTATTGGTAGTTAGATCTAGGGCAGTGATCTTTATCTTGGCTGCATGTTACAATCAATTGGGGATTTTTATAAAAAAAAATTCTAGTGTTCAGGCTATATTGTAGACTAATTAAATCTGATCTCCAGGGTATTAGGACCTAGGCACAGTATTTTAGGCTTCTCAAGTGATTGTACTGTGTTGGTAAGGTTGAGAACCACAAAAGGTTTGATCATATTCAGATTCCCATTTCTCCTCCTCTCCTCCTCCTCTTCTCTTTAAGCAAGAATTATTTCATAGGTGGAGGCACAGACTTTGGTCAGGAAGTGCATACCTGGTTTTTTTTTTCTATGGTGTAGCAGCCATAGATTTTGAGAAATCTATTTCATGAAAGGCAAAGGGGTGATTTTCTGATTTTATTATTTTTTCATTTATAATTGAACCATTTTCATAAAAAGAAACTTCCTCAGATGTACTGTGTGGTTACAATGACATGCTGTTCTTTAAAAAATGGCAAGATGAATATTTGCTAATATTTATTTACCAACTTGCAGGTCTCTAGTAATAACTGATACTTTTCTTGAAATATTTGAGTTTATAATAACACTTTCTGTTTCAGTCCATTTTTTGGTAACTGTGGTCAAATTCTGGTCAAATTGTGTCATTTTTAGCCTCTGGGAGTTCTTTCAAGTTGGCTCCTGGGTCCTTTTGAAAATACACCTGCTGTCTTCATTATTAAAACAAGGAAATAAATAACATATGAATAACATATAAATAACACTGTGAACTAAAAGTTTTCCTTATTTTTGTAAAGAAAATACACGGTGCTTAGATAAAATACCACAAAAAAAGTCACAATTTCAATTGGCTAGGGGATTGAGTGGACAACTTTCTGAACATCTTTTAAGTTTTGGCTACACACATGTGGTGTACACAAAGAGGATGATACGGGCAATATTGTTTTGCAAGCTAGTTTTGGGTACCTACCAGGTATGCTGTGGGAACAGTTCATGACCTTTTGTTTTTTTTTAATGTCTGTATAATTGGTAAAACTAATTTATCTTATTTTGTGTATAGATTGTTTTTGGTCTCTTATTCTTACAAATAGGGCTCCCTGGCTCCCTATTATTTAATTAATATAGTTTTATTGAGCCATAGTTCACATATCAAACAATTCATCTATTTAAAGTGCACGATTCAGTGTTTTCTCGTATATTCAGACATGTACAACTGGAACCACAGTTAATTTTAGAGAGATCCTGTACTCTTTAGCTATCACTCCCCCCACCCCCATCTCTCTCAGTCCTAAGCAGTCTCTAAACTTCCTGTCTATAGACTTGCCTGTTCTGGACATATCATAAAATGTAATCATTGTAGCCTTTGTGTCTGGTTTCTTTTACTTAGCAAAATGTTTTCAAGACTTCTTCCTATTGTAGTATGTATTGCTTTTTATTGCTGAATAATACTGAATCATATGGATATACCATGTTTGATCATTCATCTGCTGTTGAATATTTGGGTTGATTGCATTTTTTTGGCTGTTAAGAGTGATATTGCTTTGAACATTTACGTACAATTTTTTTTTTTTTTTTTTTTTGGTGTGTGAACATATGTTTTCGTTTCTCTTGCGTATATACCGAGTAGTGAAATTGCTGAGACTGATGATAACTCTGCTTTAAGGTTTTGAGGAACTGCCAAACAGTTTTCCAGAGTGGCTGTACCATTTTACATTCTTAACAGTAATGTATGAGGCTTCTGGTTCCTCCACATTCTTTGACACTTGTTATTATCTGTCTTTTTGATTATAGCTGCCCTAGTGGGTGTAAAGTGATACCTCATTATGGTTTTGGTTTGCATTTCCCTTATGATTCATGTTGGATGTCAAACATCTTACATGTGCTAATGTATGTGAAGAATTGAAAGAGTGTTTGGAGGTTAGTTTCCCTGGGTACATAGAGCTGCCTGTGACATGGGTTCTCTGTTGCTATGTAGAATTTCCAGTGTAATTGTTTGCAAAGATAGCACCGGGAAGTACATTCTAATTCGAAAGAGAACAGATAAATGGCCTGCTTTAGTAAAGACAAGACCCACAGTTAAGTATAAGGTGCTTACTGTGCGGAGAATAGGGGGGAGGGTGTGTTTCAAAAAGCTGCCATAACAAGTTTCCGCAGACTTTGAGAGCTAGAAGAGAGCTGTCGTCTCCCACAGTTCTGGAGGGCAGCAGTCCGACGGAGGCGGTGGCGAGCCTCTCCTAGCGCCAGGAGGCTGCTGGCAGTCGCGGGTGTCCCTCGGCTTGCAGTTGCATCCTCCCGGTCTCTGCTCGGTGGTCCTGTGTGCTGCTCCCCCTGTGTGTTTCCTGTCCAGTTTTCCCTCTTCTTCAGCGGGTGCCAGTCATTGGATTAGAGGCCATTCACAGGTACTGGTGGGGCTTCCCTGGTGACTCAGATGGTAAGGAATTCAGCTGCGATGCAGGAGACCCAGGTTCAGTCCCTGAAAGGGGAAGATCCCTTGCCAGGAGGGCATGGCAACATGGCAACCCACTCCAGTATCCTTGCCTGGAGAATTCCATGGACAGAGGAGCCTGGCGGGCTACAGTCCATGGGGTTGCAAGGAGTTGGACACGACTTAGTGACGAAACCACCTCCGGTATGGGTGGACATGGATTTTTAATGGACACTCTTCAACCTCGAACAAGAGACTGAGGGATGGCATTCTAGACAATAATAAGAACCAATAAATGTTCTGTTTTTAAAATTGATGAGAGATGAGGTTGGAGAGTAATTTGTGATAATGTTTTGAACCATATTAAATTGCATGGGTTCCCCCCCACCGCCTGAGAGCCAAAGGGAGGTTCAAGGGTTTTAAATTTAGAATTCACGTAGTATAGTGGCTGTGTTTGTTGTATTCATGGCTGAAGATTAATTTTGAAATAGCTTTTCTATATTTGAGGAAATCACCAGGTTATGAATCTTCCAACCCATCTTTAAAATTGGTGTTCAAATTTTTAGCACCCTCTGCTACTAGGATGTGGCGAGCTGACCATGGTTTTGCTTCTAAAATATACCCCTATAAAATAGACTTCGATTCAGTGAGCAGTGAGAGACGTGGAGTTGCTATGTGGACAGCAAGTACATGGAGGTATGTTTTAAACTGACCGAGTAGAAGCCACAGAACATACAGTTTCCAAATCAGATATGTGCTAGAGGTGGCGGGCTGTAGGCAGGGCTCTGGGGATCTCTGAAGTTGAAGGAAGCACAGAGGAGTAGTTTGAAGAGCAGAAAATTGAGACCCACCTCTTCTCAGAGCCCCAGCATCTTCTCAAACCCCAGGTCACCCTGGTTGGTGAGTAAATAGAACTTCTAAGAGGTGAATTTGCTATTTTATAGACTTGACTTCCTGAAAAGTTGGCAGTTAATTAAATTGTCTTCCTCAAGTATAACTTCTGTTTGACTTTTTTTTTTTTTTTATTTTTATTTGGCTGTGCTGGGTCTTAGTTGTGGCGTGTGGAATCTAGTTCCCTGACCAAGGATCAAAACCAGGCACCCTGCATTGGTAGCGCAGAGTCTTAGCCAGTGGGCCACCAGGGAAGTCCCTCGCCTTGACTGTTGATGGAACTTTGTTATTTATTAAAACCTTTACAGTTACTTAAGCATGTCCACTTCCAGTCCCAGTTTATCAGTAATAGATGCTATCTAAGTTGGTACCCAGATCTTTCTAAAGAGCATGAATGAAGAAGGATCATGTTACAGTGCAAGGCATGCAATCTGGGTGAAAAGCTCGTGCAGCAGAATTTGGTACCAAAAGCAATACTCAGGGGCTTAGTTAGCAGTTTCTGAGTTCCAAGTAAAGCCTTGATTTTAAGCACACACTGCCTGAGACTGAGAGCCTGGGTGAGTGTGGGGTCACCCTCGGGGACCCTCCTGCCCCACCTGACCAAAGCATTTCAGAACGGGGAAACGCCAAGGACATTTGTGTAGGCCAGCTTGTCACTAACTTGGCAGTGCTGTGATGGCTTGTCCACACCGCTGGTCAAAAGCAACTAAACTTCTGACGTACACGTTTGTCACAGGAAACACTGAAGCCACGGAGGGAAAGGATTTCACTTGACTTTTATCCCCAGGCCACCCTTGTAGCCCCTTGACCTCGTCTCAGTGGTGTCTATGCAGTGCTGTTATGGTGGATTGGTGTGGGTAGACTCTCCTTCCTCTGCCCAGTCCCCAAATAATTCATGGGTGTGGCTTTGCCATTTGTTCAGTTGAACCGAAAACATGTTCCATTTTAAAGATGGTCATTAAGGAATAAGCCAAATTTTTGGTTCAAATATTCAGTTTGTTCAGTTGAACAAAAAATGTGTTTTATTTTAAAGATGATTATTAAGGAATTAACCAATTTTGGGTTCAGTTGTTTCTCTAGCACTCCAATGAGAGTCTTAAAAATAGGACAGGAAAACCCTCATTTTCTTTCTTTCTTTCTTTCTTTTTTTTTTTTTTACCTTGAGTCATGTACGATTTTAGTTCCCTGACCAGGGATGAAAGCATGAAACCTCTGCAGTGGAAACTTGGAGTCCCAACCGTTGGACCGCTGGGCGATTCCCAGTTCTCATTTCTTGGTATTACCTTTTTGGAAAACAGTGTAAAGGCCAATATAATCCAATTTAATGATCTCTTTTCTTCCCTGATTGCAAGATTACTTGTTCATTGTAGAAAATTTAGAAAGTGACAAGAAGAAAAAGCCTTTTTCCCTATGGCCACATTGTGATGTTAGACTCTAGGTTTAGTCTAGTATGGTAGGTGCTTTTACAAGGTTGGGTCATGTCTGTTTATATCCTGTTATGCTTTAAGATTTTCTGTATTGGAAATTTGGGCTACGAAGTACATATCATAAAATAGGCCCCTTTAAAGCATACAATTGGGCTTCCTGGTGGCTCAGATGGTAAAGAATCTGCTTGTAGTGTGGGAGACCTGGGTTTGATCCCTGGGTCAGGAAGGCCCCTTGGAGAAGGGAATGGCCACCCACTCCAGTATTCTTGTCTGAAGAATCCCATGAACAGAGGAGCCTGGCGGGCTATAGTCCTTGGGGTTGCAAAGAGAGCGACTAACACTTCTTTCACTTGCAGTGTTTTTTAGTGTATTCACAAGGCTAAGAACCATCACCACTATCTAATTCTGGAACATTTTCATTATCCCAAAGAGTAAATAAACTCACAGCATTAACAGGCACTGCCCTTCCCCTTCCAGCTTCTTCCCAGCTGCTGGCAACCATTAATCTTTCTGTTTCTATGGATTTGCCTATTCTAGATATTTCATGTAAATGGAATTATACGTATCCTCTTTGACTGAGCATGCTATTCTCTAGGTGCATCTATGTTGTAATATGTACTTCATCTCTTTTTTTTTTTAATCAGTTTTTGGCTTCGCTGGACCTCTGCTGCTGCACATGGGCTTTCTCGTTGCAGAGAGCAGGGGCTGCTCACTAGTTGTGGTGCAGGCTTCTCATTGCAGCGGCTTCTCTTATTGGGGAGCAGGGGCTTTAGGGCGCCTGGACTTCAGGAGTCGTGGCTCACGGTCCTGGAGCACAGGCTCAGTAGTTGTGGTGCACGGGCTTAGTTGCCCCTCAGCATGTGGAATCTTCGGGATATTCCCGTTCCAGGGATCAAACCTATGTCTCCTGCATTGCAAGGCAGATTCTTAACCACAGGACCACCAGGGAAGCCCTACTCCATTTTTTTCTATAACTCTGATAATATTCCAGTGCGTGAATATATCATGTATTGTTGACCTAGTCATTAGTTCTAGTTACTGTAAGACCCCGTAGACCCAGCAGAAGAACTGCTGCCGATCTGAAGGACTGATTCTTATGGGAAATATTTTATCAGTATTTACTTTGAAATCAACCTTTATTTTTCTTCTCCAGATGCTATTTTTTTACTTTTAAATAAGCTTTAATTGGGAGACTGGGACGGTCTGCTACCACTTTTGATGGCCTCTACAATTTTGAACATTTTTCACCTCTTTTAGATAAGCCATTTCTTTTATTTCCCACAGGAATTCTGAAAAGTTTTATTTTACTCATTCTCACAAAATCATGGGGAAAATTTTTTTTTTTTTTTAGATGTAAAATGCACCATCTACTGTATTCCTATAAGAAAGGCTTCCATTTTGAATAGATAAAATGGGAACCTAATTCTCTGCTTAGTTTCACGTTTCTGATGCCTGGAAAAGTTTTCTACTGGCTCGTTTCTCATTTCATATATCATAAGCTTGCTTTCTCCTCCACTTACCAGATAGGTCTAAGGAAAGGGGCTGTGGGTGCATTGCATCATGATCCACAACCTCTAGCCCTGCACACTTTGTGTCAGATACCTGGTGGGGCAGCATAGGGTGGTAGGGGTTTTTCTGGAAGCTCACAATTTTAATATTGCTCAGTTGCTAAGTCCTGTCCAACTCTTTGCAACCCCATGAACTGCAGCATGCCAAGCTTCCCTGTCTTTCACTGTCTTCCTGAGTTTGCTCAAACTTACGTCCATTGAGTCAGTGATGGCCATCCAACCAGCTCGTCCTCTGTTGCCCCCTTCTCTTTCCCTCAGTCTTTCCCAGCATCAGGATCTTTTTCAATGAGTTGGCTCCTCTCCTCAAATGGCCAAAGTATTGGGGCTTCAGCACCAGTCCTTCCAATGAATATTCAGGGTTGATTTCCTTTAGAATTGATTGGTTTGATCTCCTTGCTCTTGGATAAGACTCTAAAGAGTCTTATCTAGCACCGCAGTTCGAAAGCATCAATTCTTCAGTGCTCAGCCTTTTTATGGGCCAAATCCCACATTCACACGTGTCTACTGAAAACACCATAGCTTTGACTATACAGACGTTTGTCAGCAAAGTGATGTCTCTGCTTTTTAATACGCTGTCTAGGTTTGTCATAGCTTTTCTTCCAAGGAGCAAGTGTCTTTTTATCCTGAGGCTCCAGTCACCATCCTCAGTGAAATCTGACACTTTCCTTTTTTTCCCCATGTATTTGCCATGAAGTGATGGGACCAGATGCCATGATCTTTTATTTTGAATGTTAAGTTAACTCAGCTCTTTCACCCTCATCAAGAGGCTCTTTAGTTCCTCTTCACTTCCTGCCATTAAAGTGGTAACACCTGCATATCTGAGGTTGTTGATGTTTCTCCTGGCAGTCTTGATTCCAGCTTGTGAGTCATCCAGCCCAGCATTTCATATGTACTCTGCATATAAGTTAAAAATGCAGGGTGACAGTACTCGTTTCCCAATTTGGAACCAGTCCATTGTTCCAGGTTCGGTTCTAACTGTTGCTTCTTGTCCGGCACACAGGTTTCTCAGGAGGCAGGTAAGGTGGTCTGGTATTCCCATCTTTTCAAGAATATTCCAGTTTGTTTTGATCCACACAGTCAAAGGCTAGAGCCTTTGCATAGTGATGGCCATAGTCAATGAAGCAGAAGTAGATGTTTTTTTGAAATTTCCTTGCTTTTTCTATGACCCAGTGGATGTTGGCAATTTGATCTCTGATTCCTCTGCTGCTGCTGCTAAGTCGCATCTGACTCTGTGCAACCCCATAGATGGCAGCCCACCAGGCTCCCCTGTCCCGGGGATTCGCTAGGCAAGGATACTGGAGTGGGTTGCCATTTCCTTCTCCAGTGTGTGAAAGTGAAGTCGCTCAGTTGTGCCCCACCCTCAGCGACCCCATGTACTGCAGCCCACCGGGCTCCTCCGTCCATGGGATTTTCCAGGCAAGAGTGCTGGAGTGGAGTGCCATTGTCTTCTCTGTCTACCTTTTCTAAATCCAGCTTGACTATCTGGAAGTTCTCTCCGTTCACATACTGCTGAAGCCTAGCTTGAAGGATTTTCAGCATTACTTTGCTAGCTTGTGAGATGAGTGCAGTTGTGCAGTAGTTTGTACATTCTTTGGCATTGCCTTTCTTTGGAATTGGAATGAAAATGACTGGAAAGTCCTGTGGCCACTGCTGACCTTTCCAAATTTCCTGGCATATTTAGTGCAGCTTTTCATTGCATCGTCTTTTAGGATTTGAAATAGCTCGCCTGGAATTCCATCACCTCCACTAGCTTTGTTGGTAGTGATGCTTCCTAAGGCCCACTTGACTTCGCACTCCAGGATGTCTGGCTCTGGATGAGTGACCACACCATCGTGGTTATCTGGGTCATTATGAGCTTTTTTGTACAGTTCTGCGTATTCTTGAACACCTCTGCTTAATCTCTTCCGCTTCTATTAAGTCCATACTGTTTCTGTCATTCATGTGTCTGTCTTTGCAAGAAATGTTCCCTTGGTGTCCCCAGTTTTCTTAAAGAGATCTCTAGTCTTTCTCATATTGTTGTTCTCTGTTTCTTTGCATTGTTCACTTAAGAAAGCTTTCTTATCTCTCTTTGCTGTTCTCTAGAACTCTGCCTTCAGTTGGGTATATCTTTCCCTTTCTCCTTTGCCTTTCCCTTCTCTTCTTTTCTCAGCTATTTGTAATGCCTCCTCAGACAACCACTTTGCCTTCCTTTTCTTTTTCTTGGGGATGGTTTTGGTCACCACCTCCTGTTCAGTGTTACGAACCTCCATCTATACTTCTTCAGGCACTCTGTCTACAAGATTTAGTCCCTTGAATCTTTTCGTCACCTCCACTGTATAATTATAAGGGGTTTGATTTAGGTCATAGCTGAATGGCCTTGTAGTTTCCCTACTTTCTTCAATTTGACCCTTGAATTTTGCAATAAAGAGCTGATGATCTGAGCCACAGTCAGCTCTTGGTCTTGTTTTTGTTGACTGTTTAGAGCTTCTCCATCTTCTGCTGCAAATAACCAATCTGATTTCAGTATTGACCATCTCGTGATGTCCATGTGTAGAGTCATCTCTTGTGTTGTTGGAAGAGCGTGTTTGCTATGACCAGTGTGTTCTCTTGGCAAAACTGTTAGCCTTTGCCCTGCTTCATTTTGTACTCTAACGCCAAACTTGCCTGTTACTCCAGGTATCTCTTGACTTCCTTTTGCATTTCCGTCCCCTATGATGGAAAGGATACGTCTTATTTCGGTGTTAGTTCTAGAAGGTCTTGTAGGTCATCACAGAATCATTCAAATTCATCATCTTCAGCATCAGTGGTTGGGGCATAGACTTGGATTACTGTGATGTGGAATGGTTTTCCTTGGAAAATAACTGAGATCATTCTGTCATTTTGGGGACTTCAACCAAGTACTACATTTCCGACTCTTCTGTTGACTCTGAGGGCTACTCCATTCCTCCTTAGGGATTCCTGCCCACAGTAGTAGATGTAATGGTCATCTGAACTAAGTTCACCCACAGCTGTCCATTTTAGTTCATTGATTCCTGAAATGTCGATGTTCACTCTTGCCATCTCCTGTTTGACCACATCCAATCTATCTTGATTCATGACCTCACATTTCAGGTTCCTATGCAACATTGTTCTTTACAGCATTGGACTTTGCTTTCACCACCAAATACAACCACAGCTGGGTGTTGTTTCTGCTTTGGCTCGGCTTCTTCACTCTTTCTGTAGTTACTTCTCCGCTCTTCTCCAGTAGGATATTGGACACCTGCCAACCTGGGGGGCTCATCTTTCAGTCTCATACCTTTTTGTGTTTTCATACTGCTCATGGGTTTCTCAAGGCAAGAATTCTGAAGTGATTTACCATTCCCTTCTCCAGTGGGGACCACGTTTTGTCAGGCCCAAAATCACTGCAGATGGTGACTGCAGCCATGAAATTAAAAGACGCTTATTCCTTGGAAGAAAAGTTATGACTAGCCTAGATAGCATATTCAAAAGCAGAGATATTACTTTGCCGACTAAGGTCCGTCTAGTCAAGGCTATGGTTTTTCCAGTGGTCATGTATGGATGTGAGAGTTGGACTGCGAAGAAAGCTGAGCACTGAAGAATTGATGCTTTTGAACTGTGGTGTTGGAGAAGACTCTTGAGAATCCCTTGGACAGCAAGGAGTTCCAATCAGTCCATTCTGAAGGAGGTCAACCCTGGGATTTCTTTGGAAGGAATGATGCTAAAGCTGAAACTCCAGTACTTTGGCTACCTCATGTGAAGAGTTGACTCATTGGAAAAGACTCTGATGCTGGGAGGGATTGGGGGCAGGAGGAGAAGGGGACGACCGAGGATGAGATGGCTGGATGGCATCACTGGTTCGATGGATGTGAGTCTGAGTGAACTTCGGGAGTTGGTGATGGACAGGGAGGCCTAGCGTGCTGTGATTCATGGGGTCGCAAAGAGTCGGACACGACTGAGCGACTGAACTGAACTGAACTGAACAACAAGGACATGCCCTTAAGCCCTGGTTGTCCCACTGCTGGTCCTCGTTGACCGTGTGAAACCTTCACTGGCTGTCAAGTGTTGACCAGCGGGTGGCCTGGGGTAGAGGCCGAGGCCCTGCTGGAGTGGCTGGGAAGGGGGTCCAGGGGAGGGAGCCAGTGTTCGAGGACACCCAGGAACGGAGGGCTCCTCCGTCTCTCTGCTGCCGGTGGCTGCCCTGGGGCCAGTCCTCTACCAGTTTAGCTATAGGCTAGATGAATGTGAGTCTTAAGATATCCTGCTGATCTCTGACTTGGTGTTTGTCCAACCAGCTCCCTCTAACTGGATCCCCCAAATGCTTATTCTCACTGCAGCCCCACTCACTAAGGGGTGTATGACCATTCCCTTCTCCAGTGGGGACCACGTTTTGTCAGGCCCAAAATCACTGCAGATGGTGACTGCAGCCATGAAATTAAAAGACGCTTATTCCTTGGAAGAAAAGTTATGACTAGCCTAGATAGCATATTCAAAAGCAGAGATATTACTTTGCCGACTAAGGTCCGTCTAGTCAAGGCTATGGTTTTTATTATGGGGGGGCGTTTTTATTATAGTGTGGGGACGTTTTTATTGTAGTGTCCTCTTTTTGCCTTGGGTTGGAAAAGGTAGATAAGTCACTTCATTAGTTATTGCCTTTATGCAGAATTATATTGGCAGCTTCGTCAGGCTTCTGAGCCCATGTCTTCCCCGTTTCCTGTAGTTGTTTGGAGTGGTGATCCTGGCCATATTTTATGCATCCACTTGGGTTGCTTCTACGCTTTGATGATTGTGAATAATGCTGTTGTGAACGTAAGTGTACAGATATCTCTGACTCCCTGCTTTCCATTCTTCTGGGTAGGTATCCAGGAGTGCAGTGGCTGGATCAGATGGTAATTCTATTCTTGTATTAGATTTTGAGGAACTGCCATACTGTTTGCTGTAGAGGCTGCACTATTTTACATTCCTCCCAGCCTGTATGAAAGTTCTAATTTTTCTACATCTTGCCAAGACATGCTATTTTCATTTTTTTTTTATTATAGCCATTCTAGTAGGTACGAAATGTTATCTCACTGATTTTGATTTGCATTTCCTTAATGACTAATGGTTTTGAGCATCTTTTCATGTGACACACATACTTCTAAAAACATCCAGAAAGATCCACCAAAGCTGACAGTGGTTTCTTTTAGCACTTGGGGGAATAACTGGTTTGAAAGTTATCACCTAGTCAATAAGATCCCTAACTTTGCATCATTTAGAGTGTGTGTGTGTGTGGGTGTGTGTAGCCAGTATTTCTGTTAGTAAACTATAGAACAAGTTCATGCTGGTTAATATCTTCATCTGATTGAGGTACATAAAAATAAACTGAGCACTTGAACAGGGTGGGGAGGTTTATTGACCCAAAGAATTGGTATAGTTCTGTGCCTTCTGAAAGATGATTTTGATCTTGCTGCAAAGTAAGGATTAGATTGCTTTCAGTCTGAACCATTATATTTCTTCTAATTGTACAGGGAAATGAGGCAGTTTATTTGACCAAGGGCTCAAGAGTGTGAGCTCTGAAATCTGACAGCTGGGGTTTAAATCATTTCTCCATCATTTCACTGTCTATCCAGCTTCAAATACTGTGTAACTTCTCCATGTCTAATTTACCCATCTATAAAATGGGATGTTACCTCATGGGGTTTGTGTGGATTAACTGAGTTAAAATAGATTAAACATTTGGGACAGTGCTGCCACTAGAAAGCACTCAAATGTTATTACTCATAACTTATTACCAAAAAAGGGCCAGTGTGGTTGGAGCAAGGGTGCCATAGATGACGGGCCTCTCACCTGGAGTCTTCAGGGCTCTCATTAGGGACTTGGTGGTGGTTTTTGTTGTTGTTTGTTTGTTTGTTTGTTGGCCACCCAACCAGCATGTGGGATCTTAGTTCTCCAGAAACGGATTGAGCATGCACTCCTTGGATTGGAAGCATGGGAATTCTGAAGCACCAGGGAAGTCCTTACTAGGGACTTTGGATTGTGTCCCAAATAGAATGAGTTGATTATCTCAGCTTTTAAAAATTAGTGTAGCCCAATGCCATCCAATAGAAAGCCAGTTCAGGCCACTTATATAGTTTAAAATTTTCTAGTAGCCATGTTAAAAAAGCAAACGAGAAACAAAGTATTTTTTATATTTTATTTAACCGAGTATACTACAGTTTTAACATGTAATCAGTATTTTTAAAACTGAGGTTTTATATTTTTTGTACTAACTGTTCAAAGGCTGCTGTTTGTTTTATACTTAAGCTCATCTTGGACATGGATTAGGCACATTCCCAGTGCTTAATAGCTACATGTAGACTTTGGATGATGAAGATCTATTATGAGAACAACTGGAAACAAAAGTGAATATGGGAGAGCATGTTGCGCAGTAGTCCAGAGAGAGATGCTGGAGGCAGTGTGGTGGCGGAGAAGAAAGCAGCTGGCAGGCCCAGGGCATCAGGTAGGAGGTAGCGTGTGTGGGTGGACTTCCGTTGATGAGCTTGAGGGAAATGCAGGTGCAGTTACCTAGTCGAGTGCACGGTTCCTAGCGTGCATGACTGTAGATGGTCTTGCCAACTTACTGTGGAATACAGTAACAGAGGCGAAAGGGACTCACTATTGCTCTTGGACCCAGATGTCAGGTTTCAAGCATCGCTTGAAGAAGATGATCATCTTTCTCTGTGACTTCGAGGTCTGTGTGAGTGGAGGGTAACTTGGACTGTTCTTTATCTCAATTGCTCTAATCACATGATTTTTATGGAATCCTAAATTATAGTCTCCTCCCCGGTAAGAGGGTGTATCTTGTAACAGTTGAGGATGGCTGGAAAGTTGTGAAGACTGGGAGATCTGTGTGCTGCACTGGAGCTGGCTGTTCGTTCAGTTTAGCCACTCTGTTGTGTCCAGCTCTTTGTGACCCCATGGACTGCAGCACGCCAGGCTTCCCTGTCCTTCACTGTCTCCCAGAGTTTGTTCAAACTCATGTTCATTGAGTCCATTCACTGAGTCAGTCCATCGTCCATTGAGTTGATGATGCCGTAGAACCATCTCATCCTCTGTTGCCCTATTCTTCTGCCCTCGGTCTTTCCCAGTGAGTCGGCTCTTTGCATTAGATGGCCCAAGTATTGGAACTTCAGCTTCAGCATCAGTCCTTCCAACAAATATTTAGGGTTGATTTCCTTATGGATTGACTGCTTTGATCACCTTGCTGTCCAAGGGACTCTCAAGAGTCCAGCATCACAATTCAAAAGCATCAGTTCTTTAGTTCTTGGCCTTTTTAATTGTCAAGCTCTAACATCCATACATGACTACTGGAAAAACCATAGCTTTGACTATGCAGACTTTGTCGGCAAAGTGATGTCTCTGCTTTTTAATATGCTGTCTAGGTTTGTCATGGTTTTTCTTCCAAAGAGCAAGTGTCTTTTCATTTCATGGTTGCAGTCACCATCTGCAGCAATTCTGGAGCCCAAGAAAATAAAGCCTGTCACTGTTCCCATCGTTTCCCCTTTCTAAAACCTCTAGCTGTGGTTTCTGTTTGTTTTGTGTTTGGCTGCACCATGGGATCTTGATTCCTTGTCCAGGGATTGAGCCCTGGGCCTTGGCAGTGAGAGTGTAGAGTCCTGACCACTGAACTGCCAGGGAATTTGCTCCCTCTAGGTTTTATCAGTGATGAAGATGATGTGCAACATGGCTTGTGAGGTTGGCAGTGATCTGGTCTGTCTGTGTATGTTGATCCCCTTGAGTGGAAAGTCCATTTCACAGGAATGGTTTGAATGTTATCCAAGTAGTTATAATGGTAACATTTAAGAGAAATATATATTAAGGTAGATATTTTTAAAAATTATCTTGTATTTGAAATTTGTACCATTATTTATTAGAAATGTAATTGGTACGTGCAGTATAGAATTTTTGTTTTTTTAATTAATGTAGCTGGTTGTCTGTAGACAGATGTAAGAGAACAAAGTTCCTGGGATGATTTATCCATAGCTGGCAACAACTGGTTCCTGTTCCCGTAAAATGTGTTGAGCTGTATTTGTAGGAAGTTCCTTTCATGTCTGATGGCTTTTCTTCTGCTCCTGTAGGAATGAAGAATAGGCAGAATGGCTTCATTCTTACAACCCCTCCTCAAAGATTGAGTTTGATTTTGTGCTCGGGAGGTTGTTGTTGTTTGTGTGTGTCTGCGTGTGAACAAAGTGTGCTGGCATAAGAGTATTGAATATCCTACTTTCAGTTTTAATTTTACTGGCTTTTATCATGCTTGTGACTTTCCACGTGTACTTTTTAAAAAATACGTGTGTGTCACTTCATTTGTGTCCGACTCTTTGTAACCCTGTGGACTGTAGCTCGCCAGGCTCCTCTGTCCATGGGGATTCTCCAGGCAAGAATACTGGAGTGGGTTGCCATGCCCTCCTCCAGGGGATCTTCCCAGCCTAGAGATCAAACCTGCTTCTCTTTGTCTCTTGCTTTGGCAGACGGATTCTTTACCATTAGTGCCACCTGGGAAGCCCTTTTTATATCTATTCATGATAAATATTTCTTTATATCACTGTAGACTTTTTAGTGAATCTGGAATTTGTTTCCTTTGCTCCCACTAAAGAGGGTGCCTAGACTCTATCCCCAACACTATCCTATCATCATCAGAAACGCACACGTTCAGTAAGGAGGACTTGGAATCTAGGGTCATGCATGTCTTATCCATTATCTGGAGCATGGGAGCCAGTGTAACATTTAGGAAGAGGTTACTTGTGACACTCCTTACAAATAATCACATCATTGTGGTTAATAATCACTAATCTGGTGGGAGAATAAAGATCAGTGAAGAGATCATGAAATGACATTGCTTTCTCTTCCAGGATTAGGTCAGCTCAGGTGTTATGGAAATGGGGACGCTTTTCACAGTCTTGAGGGTATGCTGGAGCAAGTGTGTGAGGGAAAGATATTGAAGATGCTGGGAGATGTGGGCAGTACCAGATCATTGATTACCTCCTGCACCAGGTAGAAGTTTGGCATTTTGAAGACACCCAAGAGAAGTAACTTCCAACAGGAGGACAGTTACTGGGCTGGAAGAAAGGATTCAATCAGACCCTTGCTTCAGATGATTCAGAATTGATGGGACCCGAGCAGTGGGTATAAAGAAAAAGTCATCAGCAGTAGATTTATCTGCAGAGCATGGATTACACCACACCCATAGAGGATTGGGCTTCCCTGTTGACCCAGTGGTAAAGAATCCGCCTGCCAGTGCAGGAGACACAAGAGACATGGGTTCACTCCCTGGGTCAGGAGGATCCCCTGGAGAAGCAAATGGCAACCTACTCCAGTATTCTTGCCTGGGAAATTCCATGGGCAGAGGAGCCTGGCAAGCTACAGTCCATGATAAGGTCACAAAAGAGTCGGACACAACTTATCAACTAAACAACAGCAACCATAAGGGGTCAGCTGAAATACGGTTTTATGGAGGGTGGAAAGAGGACTTCTGTGGCAGAGGAAATCCGATATGTAAAGTTCAAAGGAAGATTCTCAGTTCTTAATTTTGGTATTCTAGATTGAAGAGGGGCAAGAAGAAACTATTGATTATGATGGCTTCATGAATGTATACACAAAGGCAACACTGATCAAATTTTGTGCAGTTTGTTGTGCTTCGATAATATTTCAAGGTTTAAAAAAACAAGGCTATTATCTAGTAATGTCGACCTGAGTTATTTTTAACAGCTTTATTGAGATACAATTCACATACTATGTAATTCGCCCGTTGGACATGTACAGTTCAGTAGTTTTGAGTGTTAACAGGTATGTGCAGCCGCCGCCACTGTCCATTTTAGAACATTCCCGTCCCCTCAGAGAGAAACTTCCAGCTGTTGTCCTCCACCCTCCCACTCTCACCTGCCCTGTGCAACCTCTCGTGTACTTCTTGTCTCCATAGAGTTCTCCGTAACGGATATTTCCTATGTGATATGTGGTCTTTGTGACATGTCTCTACAACGTATCTCTATAACGTGGATGAACCTTGGAAAACTTACGTTAAGTGAAAGAAGCCAAAGTTTTCCAAGGTTCATTCACGTTGAGAGATATGTCAGTTCTTCGTTCCTTTTTATGGCTGAATGAAATCTCATTGAGTAGCTGTTCCACAATCTGTTTATCCATTCATCAGCCGATGCACACTTAACGTTGCTTCCACTTCAGCCTAAATTTAATTCTTACTGCTCTCTGATGGCAAGCAATGATCTTTGCAGTTATCCTGTTATTCTTTCCTTGCTGTTTTCTACATTTGGATGAATATTTTAAAATAATGTTGAACATTTGGGATTTTTAGGTCCTAAATGTATAAAAAGGAGGAATTTGACCAAGACATTTCCTATGAGGCTTTAATTTACTTCAATACTTGCTTTCTTCTCCAACTGGAATTTAAACTCTCCAGTCATAGAGAAATATTTCCTTTTGGGTTTGAGTAAAATAAATGTATTTAGAAATAAGAATTGGGGTTTGTTAAGAGATTTCAAGAAAATGTTGGAAATGAGCAATGCATGTGTTTTTGTTTTTAACTTCTTACACAAGGCTGTTTAAAAGAAAACATTTAGTGGCTGAGCTAGATGGCTGCTGCTGCTGCTAAGTCGCTTCAGTCGTGTCTGACTCTGTGCGACCCCGCAGACGGCAGCCCACCAGGCTCCTCGTCCATGGCGTTTTCCAGGCAAGAACACTGGAGTGGGTTGCCATTGCCTTCTCCGGAGCTAGATGGGAGAGGTGGAAAATACAAGATGTTCTAGAAGCAGAGAGGAGACAAGAACCTAGGGGTGGATGGTTTCTGTGGCAGATACTAGGAGCCTTTGTCTTTCTTCCTAGTGAATGCAGGGTGAGTCAAAACGTTAGAACTCACCAAGTGTACGTTGTGTTGACTCTGTGAGAGTTCCGTGGGTTGCAGTGTCATGATAGAATTGAGTAGTCCTGTAGCACGTCCGGGTGCCTACCTAGTAGATTTAGAACTGGTTACCATAGCATTGCTCAGTCATTTAGGGGTTGGAAACCCTTCTGGGATTTGTGAATCTGACGAGGTTACTGACAGTAGACAGACTTCTCCCACCTCTCAGTTGTGATCACCCCTATAAAGCTTTGAGTTGGCATCCATTTATGTCTAGGTCAAAACCACCTAGGTTGTGTTGTTAAATTGTTCTCAACTATGTACCAAGATTGATGCTTGACTTTTTTAGAGTTAGTTATTTTTTTTCTTCTGGTTTTAGAGTCAGGTTTACATACAATAAAAAATTTTTTATATATGATAAAAATTTACCATTTTTAACATATAAAGGCTGTAGTTTCTAATTCCTAGAGATTTTACACATGGGATAGTTAGTTGACAACCAATAGCATTTATCATTACTTAGGAATAGGATGAGTAAATCTTATAAGCAATTTTGTTTTGAATATACTAAACTTTATATAATATATGCAGTGAAAAATTTGGACATTTCCTCAACTTTAGTTAAAAATTTACTTGTATTATTTATTTATGTCTGTGTATGATATTCACATATAAATACATATCTGTTTGTGTGTGTACATATATCAGTGTATATTAACATGTTTCACTTTGCCAGCGGGCCTTTGGAGACATTAGTTTCATGAACATTGTTGCAGATTTAGTCAGCATTGTTTATAAGTCATGAATATTTAACTTTCATAGTGATTTCTCTTAATAGTAAAAGTTAATGAGTATAAGCTAAATTATGTGATGACTACTGTATTTAGTGAAAAAATTGCCTTTAGGGAAAATGAATGATGTTTATTTAAATGATAATACTAAATTAGCACTTACCCCCTATTTTCTACACGCCTTTTCCACCGTCTCTAGCAGCCTCAGTGACCCTGCCCCTCACGATACCCAAGTTGCCTTGAAGTGAAGTGAAGTGGCTCAGATGTGTCTGACTCTTTGCCACCCCATGGACAGTAGCCTACCAGGCTCCTCTGTCCGTGGGATTTTCCAGGCAAGAAAACTGGAGTGGGTTGCCATTTCCTTCTCTAGGGGATCTTCCCAACCCAGGGATGGAACCCGGGTCTCCTGCATTGCAGACAGACGCTTCACCGTCTGAGCCACCAGGGAAGCTTAAAGCTCTGCTATTAGAGTGACTTTCATTTAAAAGCTAAATTTTAAATGGCAGGTGTCTTTCCTGCTGTTCTAATTATTTAAATTGGAATGAGTTAAATATTTTTTAAGAATTCTGTTAAGTGACACAGAAAACCATCTATTGGTATTATAGTTTTAAAAATATAAGTAGATTTCTGTTTAAAGTTTTTTTTTTTTTTTTTTAAGGCATTACATGTTGTATATTACCTATTTCATGGCCTTATGGAAGGTTTCCTGTTTTTTTGGCCCTTATTAAAAATTATATCTCATCCAACATTACATGCACAGCAAACTTATCTCTAGAACAGGTAAACACTGTTATACAGAATACTGTTCCTATTAAGTTATACTAATATGTCCTCCTGAGAACTAGTCACTTCGTTTATGAACTATTTGAATGTCTTTTTTAGGTATTGGGGATAGTACAATAAACAAAAAACATTCCTATTCACACTGAGCATGCTTTCTAGTGACTGAGACAGACAAATTAAATTTTAGGTAATCAGTTAAGTGTTTTGAGTTAAAAACAAAAAAAAATATGAAGCTTTATGATTTAAACTGTAGCTGTAATTTGAGACAAAGATCATTGTGCTTCTAGACCTCACCCACAGGAAAGTCACCATGTCAAAGCTTACCTATGAAAATACTAACAGTTCCATTCACAAATGGGGTTAACCTTATTTAAAATGGAAAAACAATTAAAAGTTCATCTCCAGACAAACCTTGCTGTAGATTTCAATCTGCACTCCGCAGACAAAATGAAAGCCTGAAATGTACTATGTAAGATAAACATTCCTTTAGAAGAAATTGCTTAAAGTTTAGTAGGAAATTGCCATTAAAACTTACTCAGTGTGTTTCTTGATGGTTTACTGTGTCCTAGGGGGTCAGAAAACATTTTCAAGGGCTGTCCTTCAAATTTTGCAATAAAATTGATGAGTAAGTGCTTTACTATAAACTAATAGAAGCTTAGTTTGTTTTACTTTTCAAGAAGAACTTGTTACAGTTCTTAGGAGCAAAAGATAGTTGAATTTGATTTATACTGATGAGGTGTATGCCTGCAGTTTGTTGTATGATAAAATTTAGTTACCGTTCTAACAGCCTTTTGTTACATTATCATGCATGTGTAATAATGCAGCTACAGGAAAGACAGTTTCCAGCTGTACTTTTTTCCAACCCATTCTAGGCTTAGAAGACTCTTAGTATAGATGCACTTCTTTTTATATTTTCGACTGGAAATTGATAAACCACTTAGATTAGTCTTTAGTTCAAGACTCCAGGCAGGATATCTTTCTTCATTTTGCTAGCCTGCCTTGAGAGTAGTCTGTTCTGATACATCCTTTAAGCTGTTAAAGGAAGTTCTTTAAAAAGGAAAATCTTAAAAAATAAACCTTGACTTGGGCCCTTCTCCCCTGCAAGGAGCAAGCGTGACTGTGTTGGTGGTTTGTGTATGAGAAGTACACGCGTCCTTGTCCTCCAGCCTCAGAACAAGCAGCTGTAGCTCTGCACACTGGCTTTCTGGGCCTTTTGTTGCTGTTCAGTTGCCAAGTCTTGTCCGACTCTTTGCAACCCCATGAACCTCAGCAGGCCAGGCTTCCTTGTCCTTCGCTGTCTCCTGGAGTTAGCTCAGACTCACGTGCGTTGACTCGGTGATGCTATCCAACCATCTCATCCTCTGTCATCCCCTTCTCCTTTTGCCTTCAATCTTTCCCAGCATCAAGGTCTTTTCCAGTGAGTTGGCTTTTCACATCAGGTAGCCAAAATATTGAAGCTTCAGCTTCACCATCAGTCCTTTCAATGAATGTTCAGGGTTGATTTCCATTAGGATTGACTGGTTGGATCTCCTTGCAGTCCAGGGGACTCTCAAGAGTCTCCTCCAGCAACCAGAATCCAAAAGCATCAAGTTTTCAATGCTCAGCCTCCTTTATGATCAACTCTCACATCCGTACATCTTGGTTAGATCAGCTTGAAGTCAAGGACCTCTGGAGAGGCAGGAGTGAAAACCCACCAGATGCTCTCTCTGGGGCCCTTCTTGCACTTCTGTAGTCCCAAACCCCAGTTAATTTTGGGGGCCTCGTTTCCATCACAATTACTTAAAAACCGTCTCCTGCCCTTGCGAATAACACGGGAAACTGAAAACTTGTAATTTTGTCTCCCCCTCCTGATAGGTGCTGGATAGTTTACTAGTCCAGTATGGAGTGGTGGAGAGCTGTGAGCAAGGTACATGTCTTCTCAATTGCTTTCAAATTTGTAAAAGGAAGAAAGTAGAAAGAAAACTAACTTCTTTTCCCTCTTCTTTTTTTTCTTCCTGTAGTGAACACTGACTCAGAAACTGCCGTCGTCAACGTAACCTACTCCAATAAGGAGCAAGCCAGACAGTAAGCAGTTTGAAACTTCTAATCTCTATGTAGTAACAAGGTTAAATATAATACTTTTATTTTGGGCTGGTGGGTAGCAGACAACTTTGTTTTGCAAAGTTTGACCTTGCAAATGTTTTTAAGTTTGAATGTCTGTTAAGAATCTACATTGGTTAAAGTTTTATTACATTTTCAATATAATGTTAAATTAATGCCAGTAATAGTTATAGTATGATGCTGAATTATATCCTGTTTGCAAAATGTTCTGCATGTGGGTATCATTGCTAAATTACATTAAAGACCTTTTTTCCCCTTCTTATTGGTATGATACATACATTGCTGCTGTTCTACACAAAGCTGGTAAGTTGATCATGTGTTAAACCAACACCAGTGTTAAATGTTAAGATTACCTGTTCACTTATTTTTCTCATGATTACCAAATGTCATTTAGAAGTGTGTAGGCATGGGGCTAATGCAATTTGGTGGAAAAAAAATATTCCAGTGCAACAGACAGGCAAAATTCCACAGATCAAAAAATTTCCCCTAGGAAAAGATAATTCTATAGGCTTGGGAATAATCTAACAAATTGATTGACCACTGGAGAGAAGAAATGAGGTTCCCACAAATACTGCTTTTGACTGGTCTGCTCAGAACACAGACGTGGAGGGATGGCACATGGGGTGCCCAGTCGTGCTATGTTCAGGCAGAGCCAGACTGTGCTCTCTGTCAGGGAGCAGGGGCCATGCTGACTGACCCTGGGCCCTAAAGGGCAAGGGCAAGACCAGCGGCACGAGCGGGAATAGAGCTAGGTTACCAAAGGCAGCCCTCGCCTGTGGAGGGCCCCCAGGCCGATGAGAAGGAAGACAGGGCTGGGGAAAGAGATGGAAATCTGCATAACACAAGGGGAGCTTTTGTTTTTAAAAGTTGGTAATATTTACATGGTTCAGAATTTTTAAAGTCTAGATGTGTATACTCTAAATCTTCCTTCCAGAGTTATTCCCCGACTACTTCACTTTGCTTCCTCAGAGATAACCATATAGAAGGCTAGTACATCTGTGTATTCTTCCTCCTTTTTTACACAGATGATACCATAGCATTTGAGGGTTTTAAACGTATATAACATCTCTTATAGTTGCATATAATTTGGTTGTATACATGTGAATTTCCTCTGCCACAGAAGTCCTCCTTCCACCCTCCATAAAACCGTATTTCACCTGACCCCTTATGGTTGCTGTTGTTTAATTGATAAGTTGTGTCCAACTCTTTGGTGACCTTATCATGGACTGTAGCTTGCCAGGCTCCTCTGTCCATGGAATTTCCCAGGCAAGAATACTGCAGTAGGTTGCCATTTGCTTCTCCAGGGGATCCTCCTGACCCAGGGAGTGAACCCATGTCTCTTGTGCCTCCTGTGTTGGCAGGCGGATTCTTTACCACTGGGTCAACAGGGAAGCCCAATCCCCAATGGGTTCGGTGTAATCCATGCTCTGCAGATAAATCTACTGCTGATGACTTTTTCTTTATACCCATTGCTCGGGTCCCATCAATTCTGAAACATCTGAAGCAAGGGTCTGATTGAATCCTTTCTTCCAGCCCAGTAACTGCCCTCCTGCTGGAAGTTACTTCTCTTGGGTGTCTTCAAAATGCCAAACTTCTACCTGGTGCAGGAGGTAATCAATGATCTGGTACTGCCCACATCTCCCAGCATCTTCAATATCCTTCCCTCACACACTTGCTCCAGCATACCCTCAAATTAGATTTTTAGGTCTCTTGCAGTTGTGAACAAAGATGTAGTGAATCCCTTTTGCAGTCATTTTGCAAGTGTGTAAGCACAATCATAGGTTAAATTCTTAGAAGTAAATTTGCTAAGTCAAGAAGGATGTGCCTTTTTTGTTGGATATTGATGAGTTATTCTTTCTAGATCTTGAATAGTTTAAATTCCTCCCCAGAACTACGAGAGTGTCCATTTCTCCTTAATTTTTCCTAACACAGAGCTTTATCAAACCTGGCCTGTCAAGTGAGTAAAAAGTAGTATCTAATCATGTGAATTTCACATTTTTCTCAGAAGCCAGACTCGAGATTCACTTTTAACTCTTTGAGACTCTTCAGTTCAGTTCAGTTCAGTCGCTCAGTCGTGTCCGACTCTTTGTGACCCCATGAATCGCAGCACGCCAGGCCTCCCTGTTCATGACCATCTCTCGGAGTTCACTCAGACTCACGTCCATCGAGTCAGTGATGCCATCCAGCCATCTCATCCTCGGTCGTCACTATTTGGAACCAGTCTGTTGTTCCATGTCCAATTCTAACTGTTGCTTCCTGACCTGCACACAGATTTCTCAAGAGGCAGGTTAGGTGGTCTGGTATTCCCATCTCTTTCAGAATTTTCCACAGTTTATTGTGATCCACACAGTCAAAGGCTTAGGCATAGTCAATAAAGCAGAAATAGATGTTTTTCTGGAACTCTCTCGCTTTTTCCATGATCCAGCGGATGTTGGCAATTTGATCTCTGGTTCCTCTGCCTTTTCTAAAGCCAGCTTGAACATCAGGGAGTTCATTACTGAAGCCTCTTAATGTATATTTAAAATTTTAATTGAAGTGTAGTTGATGAGTAGTGTTGTGCTAACTCTGCTTTATCGCAGAGTTACTCAGGTTTACACATACATACACTCTTTTTTCAGTATTCTTTTCCATTATGATTTATCTGAGGAGATTGAATGTAGTTCCCTGTGCCAGACAGGAGAACCTTGTTTACCCATTCTAAAGGTAACAGTTTGCATCAGCCAGCACCAAATTCCTGGTCCATCCCTCCCCTGCCCCTTAGCAGCCACAAGTCTGATCTCCATGTCTGTAGAGACTCTTAATAGATTTTAAAATATTCAAATTTTCCTTCTCTTTGTATCTTTTCATTTATTTAACATAAATGTTAACAGTTTATATGCTTAGTCACGTCCAACTCTTTGCGACCCCATGGACTGTAGCCCAGCAGGCTCCTCTGTCCATGGGATTTTTCAGGCAAGAATACTGGAGTGGGTAGCCATTTCCTCCTCCAGAGGATCTTCCTGACTCAGGGATTGAACCTGTGTCTCTGGAGTGTCCTGCATTGGCAAGTAGATTCTTTACCACTGAGCCACCTGGGAAGCCTCAACAGTTTATATGAAGACATAGAATTGTAGTATGAGTTGTAAAATAAACTGACTTCTCACAAACTATTCTTTAATCATGATATGAGAGGAACAGGAAAATTTCACATTTTATACCTGAAGTAGAGTGAGGGTAAAAGTGTGCAGTGAGAAAGACAGGTGCTCCGTTCATTTACATGATTGTGCAAAGAGCTCTGCTAAGTACTTGACAGAGCCAGCTCTCTGGTAGATGGAAAATAAGGGATGACACGATAAACCCAAGGATATTTGAGGCTTGTCGGAGGCCAGTCCCAATTGCCTTGCTTGATTTATTATGTGAGGCTAGCTTGGTAAAGAGGGAAATGCTTAGTGTAACAGTTATTTAGCCATATGGGAGAATGTCTGTTGGAGAATACCTACATAGCTGTACATAGCTTTGAAGAGATTTAAAGTGAACTTGACTGGGGACAGGTTGACATTTAGCACCCCTACCCCCCTTAGAAAAATTCCGGAGCATTAAGAGTATAGGCACAGGGCAGACTCGCATCAAGGCAGAAGACATGCCTGGCAAATGTGGAGACGTTTCAATTCTGAAAGTACTTTGTGATGATTGTTAGAGATGGTCAGGATCCTGTGGATCACATGAAGGGAGGGAAAGACTGTTAGGAGTTTGTGGCTTAGGTAGCTATAGCATCTAAAGAAATCAGCTGGGCATTTCAAGGAGGGAAAGTCATCATGTTCTTTATTCTAGTAGTCAGTCCATTAACATTTATTGAGTGTCAGCTATTGACCAAAGGTTGCCAGTGAATAAAGGCAAAGCTTCTGTCCTCAAGGGTGTGCCCCCTGGTGCTGGAAGAATATTTGGAGAGGGATTACTTGATTTAATTCTTGTCCAAGTTGAATTTTCCTTCTAAGAATCCTGGGTTTTCTCCACCTCAAGAATTTCAAAGATCAAAGAGAATTAGACAATAAGTGAGTATTCATAGGAAGTTAAGAGAATGGACAAATAGTTTTGTGGACAGTGTTATGAAAGCTATTAGTTTTCTAGTAAATTTTTTTTTTAAAGATAGGAAGTGCACTATCATTTTTAAAGGAGAATTAATTGTATTTGAGAGGCATTTGATAAAGTGGAAAAAGCACGGACTCTGAAGTCAGGCAGCTCTGACTGTAACCTTAACCTCTCTGAGCTTCTTTTCTCAGCAACAAAATGAGGGCTGACAAATGAATATATTTGTGTATATATGCCCACGTTTAGAGACAGTAGTCTTACCAAATGGCCTGGCGCCCAGTAAATAATAATTCTGGTTCAACCCATTGGTTCTGGGCACCGATAGAGCAGCTAGTCGTGGCTTGCGCAGGGGAAGGCTGATCCACTCAGGACTTGTCTGCTGAACCCAGTGAGCCTGTTCTCTGAGCTCCACCAAGACTGGCTGCTGCCTAAGCTAAGCTGGCATGATTTCTTCCTGCCTTTCCCATGGCAGCCATCCAAAGCTTACTTCTCTAGGTGATAAGGGCTGAGTTGACATTGTCAGTTGACATCTCTAGCATGTGTTAACATAGGCGTCTCTGTAACTGGGATGCGCTTGTGCAGGTGTGAGTCGAGTGCGGAGACTAAGAGGGTTCATTTCCAGAGTCTGGTTCCCTGGAATGGACTCCTTGTGACACTTTTCTAGCTGTGACTCTGCTCAAGTTAATGTTCCTTGATGTAATCGTATCTGTGCGATGCGAAGGTAGTAAGTCAGTAGCTATTAAACATTTTCCCAGCATTTTTCACTGCTGTAGAGAATGCCCTGTTATTGTATAGGATACTTCATTTCAGATAATAACTGGAGTTATTATAACCCTCAGGAGTTAGAGACCAGTTCAAAAGCCTCTTTTTACTTAAAGCTTTATGAATGACACACTTTTTTTGTGTGTGATGAATGACAGTTTTTAGAGGATTCCTCAATAAGGCTGTGTCTCTAAGACAGAATTTAACATGGAAATTCCTGCCACCTTGTGGCTAAGAAAAAAATCAAAAGTTAACAGTGTTAATAGTACTAGGAAATACATATATTTGTTTTAACCACAAGCCTCAAATTACTAATTTCTTAGAATAATAAATGAGTAAAAATAATGAAAACTTATTTAAATCAGGAATATGTATTTAGTGTTTCTTGTTCCTGGAAGCAAGACAGACTTGGATCTCATGGATAACCTATTCCTTCCATCTTCTGGGGATGCTCAGATAACAAAGATTCTAATTCATTGGAAGATTTGTCATGGGTGACAAATAACCCTTCAGAATTTCTACATATTTAGTTCTTTTTTTATTTTAGAGTTAACTATTTCTTTTCTCTTTTTTTTGTATTTAGGGCCGTTTATTATCTAGTTCAGTTCAGTCCAGTCGCTCAGCAGTGTCGAGCTCTTTGCGACCCTGTGGACTGCAGCACGCCAGGCCTACCTGTCCATCGCCAACTCCCAGAGTTTACTCAAACTCATGTCCATTGAGTCGGTGATGCCATCCAACCATCTCATCCTCTGTCATCCCCTTCTTCTCCTGCCTTCAATCTTTCCCAGCATCAGGGTCTTTTAAGATAAGCCAGTTCTTCGCATCAGGTGGCCAAAGTATTGGAGTTTCAGCTTCAACATCAATCCTTCCAATGAATATTCAGGACTGATTTCCTTTAGGATGAACTGGTTGGATCTCCTTGCAGTCCAAGGGACTCTCAAGAGTCTTCTCCAACACCACAGTTCAAAAGCATCAATTCTTCTGAGCTTAGCTTACTTTATAATCCAACTCTCACATCCATACATGACTACTGGAAAAACCATAGCTTTGACTAGACAGATGGACCTTTGTTGGCAAAGTAATGTCTCTGCTTTTTAATATGCTAACTTTTCTTCCAAGGAGTAAGCGTCTTTTAATTTCATGGCTGCAGTCACCATCTGCAGTGATATTGGAGCCCAAAAAATAAAGTCAGCCACTGTTTCCACTGTTTCCCCATCTACTTGCCATGAAGTGATGGGACCAGACGTCATGATCTTATTTTTCTGAATGTTGAGTTTTAAGCCAACTTTCTCACTCTCCTCTTTCACTTTCATCAAGAGGCTCTTTAGTTCTTCTTCACTCTCTGCCATAAGAGTAGTGTCATCTACATATCTGAGGTTATTGATATTTCTCCCTGCAATCTTGATTCCAGCTTGTGCTTCTTCCAGTCCAGCGTTTCTCATGATGTACTCTGCATATAAATTAAATAAGCAGGGTGACAATGTACAGCCTTGATGTACTCCTTTCCCTATTTGGAACCAGTCTGTTGTTCCATGTCCAGTTCTGACTTGCTTCCTGACCTGCATACAGATTTCTCAAGAAGCAGGTCAGGTGGTATTCCCATCTCTTTAAGAAATTTCCCAGAGTTTGTTGTGGTCCACACAGTCAGAGGCTTTGGCACAGTCAATAAAGCAGAAGTAGATATTTTTCTGGAACTCTCTTGCTTTTTGGATGATCCTAAGGTTTTTCTAAAGATAAATTTGGTATTTTATTTTTAAAAATTGAACTATAGTTGTTAACAATGCTGTGTCAATTTCTTCTGTGCAACAAAGTGATTGAGTTATGCATCCATATGCATGTGTGTATTAGATATAATGCGCTGAGTTACCTGCAGTGGCTCAGTGATAAAGAATCCACCACTATGCAGGAGCTGCAGGGGATGCGATTTTGATCCATGGGCCTGGAAGATCCCCTGTAGAAGGGAATGGCAACCCACTCCAGTATTCTTGCCTGGGAAATCACATGGACAGAGGAACCTGGTGGGCTACAGTCCATGGGATCACAAAGAGTTGGACATGACTGAAGCGACTTAGCACGTATATATATGTGTGTGTTTATATACACACACAAACACATTCTTTTTTGTATTTTCCATTATGGTTTATCCCAGGACATTGAATATAGTTCCCTGTGTTATACAGTAGGATCTGTGTTGTCCAGGGATTCTTATTTCTGGTGTGTATTTTGTTGTTGTGGAATAGCAATATAGTTTATATATTGAAGCTGGTATTGCAGATCTTTTTATATCAGCCTGAAGATTTGTATAAAGTACACACAGAAGGGTTAGAAACAACTTGGCTGATGGCCAAGGGAGGATGTTGACTCTTAAACTTTGAAAATTATGTAAATGGAAGATTTATTCTAGAAAAAGGAACAATAGATCAAGTAGTAAGATAAAGAAATTTTTTACTTTTTTTTTGCCATTCAGAGATAACCAGTGTGAAATTTGATATCAAGTTCGGTAGACTTTGTCTCATGCATTACAACTTACTATTTATTATTTACAATTAATTTTTATTGGAGTATAGTTGATTTATGATGTTGTGTTAGTTGCTGCTATACAGCAAAGTTAATCAGCTATCAGTGAGTGAGTGAAAGTCTCTCAGTCATGTCTGACTCTGCATCTGCATGGACTGTACAGTCCATGGGCTTCTCCAGGCCAGAATATTGGAGTGGGTAGCTGTTCCTTTCTCCAGGGAATCTTTCCAACCCAGGAATCTAACCCAGGTCTCCTGCATTGCAGGCGTCTTCTTTACCAGCTGAGCCACCAGGGAAGTCCAAGAATACTGGAGTGGGTAGCCTGTTCCTTCTCCAGTGGATCTTCCCAAGCCAGGAATCGAACCAGGGTCTCCTACATTGCAGGTGAATTCTTTACCAGCTGAGTTAGTAGCTGGTAACTACAGCCAGGTAGCTACCAGGGAATCAGTTATGCATATACATATATCCAGTCTTGAGATTTTTTTCCCATATAGGTCATCTTTACAACTTCTAAAATGCCAAAGATCATCCTGTAGAATTGTGCAGGTGGTCTTTCCGTTAGCTGTACTTATACTATTAGTAGCCTCTCTCTGGTATGTCATCCCTGCCACAGTCTATGTAGCTAGTCCTCTGGTGGGCATGTAGGTTGTTCGCAGTTTTTTGCCATTAGAACTAGTTTGGTAATGAAGTCTTTCATTGTTTCCTTAAGATGCCTCCCTGCAGTTGTATTATCAGGATTTTGGTAATTATTGCTGAATTGTATGTTTCAACCTCTTACTCTTGGTACAAGGAGAAAATGGAATGATGTGACTTTTGACCGAGGATGAGATGCCTGGATGGCATCACTGACTTGATGAACGCGAGTCTGAGTGGACTCCGGGAGTTGGTGATGGACAGGGAGGCTTGGCGTGCTGCGATTCATGGGGTCGCAAAGAGTCGGACACGACTGAGCGACTGAACTGAACTGAAGCCTCATTTTGTTAGGACCTACATGATACCCAGCAGTGAGATCTAGGAATAAGGAAAAGATTTTAGACATGGAATTTATAGAGTCTAAAAGACCATAAATCTGGTCGTTTATAGTTTTTCAGGTGAGGAGGCTAATGCCAAATCACAAAACAACCTTTCCAAGGTTCCTTGGCTACTTACTGTTCAAGCTGGTTTAGAAGTCTAGTCTCTTGTTCACTACTCAGCTCTGTGTGTGGGTACCATTGGATACATTTAACTTCTCTGAGACTCTGTTCTTCTTACTCTCTAATCCTTGAGATAAACTACTTATTCTTTCTTGCAAGACCGTTTCAGTCCTACCCTGTGATGTACCCCAATAAACTTAGCAATGAGATTAAGTGCTGCTGCTGCTGCTAAGTCACTTCAGTTGTGTCCGACTCTGTGCGACCCTATAGTCGGCAGCCCACCAGGCTCCCCCACCCCTGGGATTCTCCAGGCAAGAACACTGGAGTGGGCTGCCATTTCCTTCTACCCGCCAGCAAAATTGCTCATGGGTGGGAATTTCCTGGTGGTCCAGTGGTTGGGACTCTGCACTTCAATGCAAGAGGCACAGCTTTGAACCCAGGGCAGCCAAAACGAAGCAAAACAAAAAATACTACTCACCATCTTCTGATTGACTCAGAATCACAGCAGAGCAATCAAGTCATGATGGGAAACAGCATTCTGAGTAATACACATGTGGGATAAACATCCTTGAGTTCTGCTGAACTGAATGCATATGTTTTGAATAATTAGGTGACGATTTTTGATCAGGTGTCTTGCATGTACAGTAAGGTTGGTGAAAATACTAGAATGTTTTCCCCTGAACTCAGCAGAGCACTAGATAATGTAGCATAGAGAAGTTATAGTGGTAGACTTAAAATTCATAAATGTACAGTCTTCAGTCATGAGACAGTCATTGCTGGCAGTTTATTCACTCCTGTACCTTCAGCTGGGTCCAGGTGTGGAGTGCCGTGGGGTGAGGGGTCAGGAGCCCTGGCAGCTAGCAGTGGGGTATACACAGGGCATGCTGTTTGCTCTCTGACGGGAACAACCTGAGTTTGGGGTCTTTGGGGCCCACACGGCACTGGGTCCTGGAGCACTGTGCCGCCTGGCCTCCCAGTGGAGAGCATCTTTTCTTTTCCCCTCACTGTACTGCTTTAAAGCAGTACAGTGAAGTTGGGAAGTTATAGTTTAGTTATAGTTTATTCCAAGTTGAGAGTTGTTTCTCAGAACACACGTGACGGTATTTGGATACACAGAAGCATCTGGTGACTTACATGTTTATCTCTATTTCCATGGAGAAGGACGTCTGTCTGTCTGTCTGTATATGTCTGTTAATCAGCAAAGAAGCTAATTAACTTTTTAGTAACATGGACTGTAGCCTGCCAAGCTCCTGTGTCCATGGAATTCTCCAGGCAAGAATACTGGAGAGGGTTGCCGTTTCCTTCTCCAAGGGATCTTCCTGACCCAGGGATGGAACCCACATCTCCTGCATTGCAGGCTGATTCTTTACTTTCTGAGCCACCAGGGAAGGGCTCCCCCGCACCCCAACTTCTTTTTTTAAAGTAACAGTTCTGACTTAATTGCACAGTCACTTACTCTCTTCTGAAGTGCTCAGTTTTAGAGTGGGGAAGGATGTTACTGTGAACTGTCCTTTTATGTCCCAGGTCGAGTTGAGCCCTTCATTGCCTTGGGCTCTCCTCTTGTCTTCGAAAGAAGCTTCAGGGATAGGTTTCTCCTTGGCTTTGAAAAGCTTTATCTAATTTGTTGAAACATCTGTAATTCCAAACTTTCTGTAGTAAATGTACATCATTGATGTTAATAAAATTTCTAGCTGTTGTCTTCCTTTAGAAATAGCCAAAATACTTTAGGGCCCGTAATCCACATATTCTTTAGGGAAAAAGGAGAGGGAAGAAGGTAGGAAAAATGTGTTAACTGAAGGTTCTTGTATCAGGGCATTGGTAAAACAAGTTTTTCTGTGTGTCTGCTATCACCTATGAAGCTTATGAAAAGAATGCCATCTTTAGCTACTTTTTTAAAAAAATTGAAGTATAGTTGATTTACAATGTCTTGTTAATTTCTGCTGTACAGCAAAGTGATTCAGTTACACACACACACACACATACATGGGAAAAGAGTGTCGTCTGATACAGAACTCGCATGGAAATATCCCAAAATATATTGTATTTGGAAAAACAACAAATCATAAGACTATGTATATCATGATCTCAGCTACACTTTAAGAAGGTACTGAACACTTATACACACCTGTGTGAACAGATGGAAAGAACTGATCCATTTGCAGAAGCTATCACAGTTAACAGGTACTCTAGGAAGGGTCTTGGAGGTAACAGTGATAGAAATTTCTTGATACTTTGTTAGTCTGTATGACTGGGACCTTTTAAAGAGTTAATTCGTGTGCATGGAACTGTAAGACAGTGATGGAACAGGCCACTGACGTGCGAAAAGGGCAGAATTCTGAGTCCTGAGAACATTGGTGTGTCGTGTCTGGCTTTCTACATCTGCCCTGCAGTTTCATGGTTTTGTTACCCTTTTTGGTGCTGGGCCTATTCTCTTTCCCTTTGAAATGGAAAAATCTCCAGATAAAGAAAGCAGTATGTGAACCACAAATGATCATTTTGAGCAACCAGACAGAGCATTTTATGCCTGTTTTTCTCTCATTGCCTGGGTCGAACTCAGGGCCCACTGGAATACCACCTGAGCAAAGATTCTGAATAACCCTGGAGAAAGCATGAGGCCTTTTTTTTTTTTTTTTTAATTCTGTTGTGCACTGGGAGTGTATATTATTAGAATGTCTATATGGCAGTATCTTCTGCCAACTTTATTGAGCTCTTCACATTTAAAATATGTAGGTTAGCTAAAACACACCAATGTATCTTATAAACTTAAGAATCTTACACACTTATCTCATAAATGATAAGTTAAAGATGCCAGACATGGGTATTTACATAGAAATGTAAACAGGCAGAATCCTTTTATGGTGTGAGGAGCCGAGGGAAGGGACAGTCATTGGAAGGAGGTCCTGGCGGGGCTTCTGGGACACTGGGGTGTCCTAGCTCTGAATCTGGAGATGCATGCTCACTGTGTGAAAATTCATTGAGATGTTTGCTTAAGATTGGGTACTTTTCCATAGCTCAGTTCACTCGCTCAGTTGTGTCCAACTCTTTGCAACCTCATGGACTACAGCACGCCAAGCCTCCCTGTCCATCACCAACTCCTGAAGCCTGCTCAGACTCATGCCCATCGAGTCGGTGATGCCATCCAACCATCTCATCCTCTGTTGTCCCCTTCTCTTCCTGCCCCCAATCTTTCCCATCATCAGGATCTTTTCAAATGAGTCAGTTCTTCGCATTAGGTGGCCAAAGTATTGGAGTTTCAGCTTCAACATCAGTTCTTCCATGAATATTCAGCCTTGATTTCCTTTAGGATTGACTGGTTTGTTTGATCTCTGTGCTGTCCAAGGGACTCTCAAGAGTCTTCTCCAACACCACAATTCAAAAGCATCAATTCTTCGGCTCTCAGCCTTCTTTATAGTCTAATTCTCACATCTATACATGACCGCTGGAAAAACCATAGTTTTGACTGGATGCACCTTTGTTGGCAGAGTAATGTCTCTCCTTTTTAATATGCTGTTTAGGTTGGTCATAGCTTTTCTTCCAAGGAGCACGCAAGCATCTTTTGATTTCCGTACTTTTCCATAACAAGCCTCTAAAATAGAAAAAAAAAAAAAAAAGTGAAAGTAAAGCTCCTCTCGAAATAGATGAATGGGTACATGGATGGATGGATCGACAGGGAGAAGACAGTTTTCATTGTTTCCTTTGGTTCACCACCACCCCTGTCTCCCTGCCTCAAATCAGATCATAAATTCCACAAGGTCATGGATTGCTTTTATCCCTCAAGAACAGGCTCATAATAGGTATTGATTGAGTGATTTTATAGTGGTAAGAAACATGAGTATTAAATTCTACTTCCTCCAGTGAGTGGCTCAGAGATTTTTGTCCTTTGATTCTGAAAGTGTTTTAAATATTTGTTCTTAAGCCTTTAAAGTGAGGGAGGTGTGCATTGTAACATCTTTTCTATTCTGATTTGGAAAGACTAGCCAGAGGAGAGCCCCCTCCTCCTATTCTGTGGGGGTCCTCACAGGCTGTTACTGACTTCATGGTGAATAGCTTAGTAAGTGTTTTTTGTTTGCTTGGGTTTTTCTGGCCACACTGTGTGTCTTCTGGGATCTTACTTGCCCGCCCACTGATTGAACCCAGACCTCAGCAGGGAGAGCATCAAGTCCTAACCACTGGACCACCAGGGAAGTCCCCATTTAGAGTTTGACAAAATGTGTTTTCACTTTGCTGGTAAATGGCTAATAGGTTCCCTTGGAAGCCTGTCTGTTCCCCTGTGTCCTCCACAGGGAATGTGGGCGGGGAGTGCTAGGTGTGCTCCGGATTCGCTGTCTGTTCAGGGGCTTTATTCACGCGCTTTAGCGCCAGGGGTCCTGAGTGGAAGAGGGGCATTGCTGTCACTCAGCCTGGTTCCTCTTCCCACCCGCTGCTCCTTGTTGGCTTTCAGAGCTTTAGACAAGCTGAATGGGTTCCAGCTGGAGAACTTCACGCTGAGAGTGGCCTACATCCCCGATGAGATGGCGGCCCAGCAGAGCCCCTCCCAGCAGCCGCGTGGCCGGCGCGGGTTTGGGCAGAGGGGCTCCTCGAGGCAGGGGTCTCCGGGGTCAGTGTCCAAGCAGAAGCCGTGCGACTTGCCTCTGCGCCTGCTGGTCCCCACCCAGTTCGTTGGAGCCATTATCGGAAAGGAAGGCGCCACCATTCGGAATATCACCAAACAGACCCAGTCTAAGTGAGTATTTCCCGGGCTGCGGGGGCGCCTGAGTCTCCGTGACAAAGTACGCGGGCTTGCTCCTTCATGCCCTCCTACCGTGCTTACGATCCCTTGTATGCTGCTTGGGAGTCTAGAAAAACCTGGTGATTTAATATCTTTAGTGTTCATTTTATAAAAACCTGGGGCTAAACCTTAATCTCAAAGAGAACTTTAGATTTTCACACATGAATGGAAAACAAATGATACTCTGATGCGGGAGGCCCTGACCAACAAAAGGGCGGCTTCTAGGTGGCTCTCTGCTCCCTCATCTCCCCGACTTCCACTGGTACCTGCCTGCTTTCTGTGCTTCTAGAAGTAATTTTCTGGGTCCAACACAGAAGAATTTTTCAGTCTTGCTTTACTTCAATGAAGAATAATTCAGTTTATGACCTGTAGTTATCCTGTGTTTAAGCCATGTAGTTAGAATGGTTCTTTCTTTAGGATGTTGTTTGATAGTTTTAATTTGCAGTTTTGGGGAATTAGAAGATTCTCCATCAAATACTGGAGCTAACTTTTTAGCAGTAGAAAGCAGGAGCTATTTGTTTTTATTTATCACTGTAGTCCCAGCACTAGGCATGTTGATGGCTCTCATTTTTGTCAAATGAGTGAAATAACTGCATGTGAATTATGTTTAATTCTGTTAAAGTATATCTAAGGCACTGTCTCAGTTTTGGAGCTCCAATGATTATATGTTTGTGGTTTTGCTTTAGTAACCATCCTGTGATGCTGTATGTGAAGAATTTGACCTAAAGCAACTTGATGATGACCTCTGTCCTTGCCCTTAGTTCTGTAAATTGCTACCAGGCGCATCTCTGGGACAGTTGCCACCATATTTCCTGAAGAACTGTGGATGTACTAGGGAGAAGAGGGAGTGTGTACACACCTCGAGTCATTCTGTACAGAAGGGCAGGGGGATGGCCTTGGGCCAGCTACAGAGATGGCTGTGGATCATTTTGCTTTTTAAATTTAGAAAAATTATTTTGTGTGGTCCAAGGAGTTAAGCAGAGTCTTTTTCAGAAAGTGCAACTATGGTGCTGTGTTTGTTCCAACAGGCTTAAGAGGTTATCCACGTTGACCACAGGCACCACGCCAGCCTTCAGGTGGCGGGCCCATTTCTGATGTAGAAGCAAAACAAGCCTTGTCTAGTGGTGGTCACGCGCTCACCCCCCCGGAGTGGTCGCGCCTGGCCCTGCCTTCCCACACTTGGGCGTGGGGAGATGCAGAGTGCTGGCTGCCTCTGTGCAGAGTCGCTGGCCTTGACTTCATAATGTCAGAGGGTAGGGACGACACCCGAACCATAGCCCAGTCAGTTTCCATCTCAGATTTGCCTCATTTTAATACAAGAGCTTCTCTTTAATTCTCTAATCAAGAGCGTCTCTCTTGCATTGATTCCCCGTTACCTGTAGAAACTAATTATTCAGTCGTTTCCCTTCCTCATCACATGACAGATGAAAGTTGATCCTTTTAAAGCTGCTCATTTCCTTGTCAGAGGAAAGAGCTTCTGTGATTTAAATGAAACTGTTTGTTTTAGTTAAGCAGGAAGATGGAGGATGGAGAAGGAAGGGAAGCGATAGTTGTATTCGATGATTCACTTGCAGCTCTGCCAACAGATTTAATTAACTCTTGCCATTGAAACTAGTCATTATCAGATCCTCTGCTTCTGGAATAGCCTCACAGGGCTGCCCTAATCTGTAAAGCAACATTCCTTACTCTCAGAGGATCAGAGTTTAGTAATCCTTAGCACAGTGAGCAGGTGGAAATAAACCGGAAGGAGGGAGGTGAGCACATCACCTACTAGAAGAGAAGCAGTACTTAGAGTGATCGGAGATTGAAACCAGTGACTGGAAAGGTGGTTCCTGAGATCAGAGCTGTTATATAAGATACTCTTTTTATTGGTTGTTTCTAGATATTACTTATTTGTTTCACTTCTACATTGCCCTTGCTTTTAGCTATAAGTTTTAATTCGGAGATAAATCTTGGGTTTTCAATTAGGCATTTGGGAAAATTAAATCCAAGCCTTGATTTTATTGGCAAAATGTAGTGGTCATTCTCATGACCTCGAATTACAAAGTCTTTCCATCTAGTGTTTGAGTGGCCAGAGGAACTTAAAATAATTTTCCCTGAACACACATTTTTTGATAGTTGACTTTCTTTCTTGTACTTTTTAAACAGAAGACTTGTTTTTGTATTTAATTCAAAGTGTGCAAGTATGTACATTAAAATAAAAGAGTTCATCTCCGTCTAACCCCTAAGGTGACCACTGAGTTGGGAATATGTCTTTATAAGACTTGTTCCTCGTATCTACTAACACATGTAGCTTTAAAAGGGAATTCATATCATGGTATGTAGGGTTTTTTTTTTTTTTTTTACATAAGATCAAGGACCTTTTGCTTTGTTGGCACCTGTAATTTTACCACATTTATGAACAGCTGTGTGATGTGGATGTTATTTAACCGTTTCTTCCTGATTGGTATTTCCAAGATAGTTCCAGTTTTCTTTCGACTACAGATAGTGCAGCGGTGGACATGCTTGCCCCAGTGGTTTCACCCCATGGTGATGTTTTCCCCAGCAGACACCTGTCAGTGTTTGGAGACAGTTTTGGTTGTCACACTTAGATGGGGGCGGGGGTGCCACTGGTGTCTACAGGGCAGAGGCCAGAGATGTTCAACATCCTGCAACACACAGATTGGCTTCCACACCAAAGAACTAGTCTGACCCGAAATGCCAGTACTGCTGGAGGGTGAGAAACACCACTCTTAGCCCGTGTGTGAGACTACATCTGTAGGAGATATTACAAGAAGTCGAATTCTTGGGTCAAAAGATAATAAGCAGTTCAGCAGATTGTTCCGTACTCTGCACCACGCCAGAGATGTGCATGTCCCAGATACCCATCTGCATTACATCTGTGCAGGTCTGGAAGAGAACGACACCTTGTTTTAAGGACCAGTGAGATTGAAGATCCTGGCGTGTTTAGCGGCCATTTTCCTTTTTCGATATAGAACCGCCGCCCTTTCTTCGGGCTCCACTCCTATCCCTGTTTGTTGTGGACTTTGCCCTGATGGGGAAGGCAACGTGGAGAAAGAACCCGGCAAGAGAAAACCGGGGAGTGAAATCCCCTCCTGTGACGGATGGTGGCCACGCTGTGTCAGTGGAGTCAGTAGCCCCCGACTTGTGGGATTCCAGCTCCAGTCCTCTTGGCTTGTGTTGCAGGCTCCCTTGTTTTTCGAGTGGAAGAAAGCCTTTTGTTTGAACCCAGACTCTCGGGTGTGAGATGTTTGACCTATGGCACTTAAAAGGAAAATTAAGTACGTGCAGCTGCTCATGCCCCTGCATGAGCAGAGAGAGGGGAATATTCTTGGGATTAACATTGGCCTCGTCCATGGTGACAGCTTATCAAGACTTGCTTTTGAGGAAAGTGAGTCACCCACTCTTTGCCCAGAAGTGCTGTGACTTTATAGGTGGTGCTGACAGAGTGTTGTGAATACATGCTTACAGCGCTTGTTTCCCTCTCCCCTTGTGCCCACCCCAAGAATTGATGTCCATCGGAAGGAGAATGCAGGTGCTGCCGAGAAGTCAATTACTATCCTCTCTACCCCTGAGGGTACCTCTGCAGCTTGTAAGTCTATTCTGGAGATTATGCATAAAGAAGCTCAAGATATAAAATTGTGAGTAAAGAGGATTACCCGGTGGGGAGGTTTATATTTATGTGGTCCTATTTTTGGGATTCTTTGACATAATTTTTGGGAATTGCCAGCAGACAAAGGGAAATGCTGTCCTGAAGAGCGACGGAGGGTTGGCACTGCTGTTTTGGTGGTTATAGAGCATAAGTCTTTTAAACACTGTGTTTTCATTCATGTTTGGCTATGTTGTGAGTGATGTTAATGGGAAAAGTCCAGCTGTAAGAAGAAGGCAACTGAGGTCATAGGAAGCTCACCTAAGGTCCAAGAAGCATCCCTAGAATTTACCCAAAGTGGGGACCCCAAACCCTCACTCCTATACTTGGAGCTTGTTGGAGCTCGGCCTGTGTCTGCCAGCCCACCCTGCAGGAGCAGGGAGAACGGAGCTGGGAAGTGCCCGGTCTTGTGCCGTGGGAAGCTGGCTGTCGATTTAGGTGTTTCCAGTTGAAACTCTAAATCTCTTGTGCATGGGAGCCTTGAGCAGAAGCTGGGTTTTCTCTGCTGCCTGTAGCATCTAGCATGGTGGTGTGCTGAGAGGAGGGTCCAGAGTAAGACGCTGGTCCTAGCCTGGGGGCCTAACGACCAGCGTTTAATTTGGAGGGACCTTTGAATTACATTACATATATTTTAATTAGAAGGTGTTATGTTTTGGTTTATTATAAGGTTAAAATTCCTTTCTAGTATAGAGAAAAGTGAAGAAAAAGCCCACCACTTAGATGACCCCAATGACATGGTAACACAGCTATCTATGTCCATGACTTGGAAAGTCAGAAAGGTTCAAAGTGAAAGCCCCCTCTCTCACTCTTAGACTCTTCCCTCCAAAGTGTAACCCTGTTGAGTTTCTTCTGTTTCCCCTCTATAAATCGTGCATTTTCTCTCCAGGGGGGGTATTTAAACATTATTTTAAAACCATCCTGTTTCATGTTGTATGTGGTATTCTGGTATTGGGGGTTTCAGAATATGAGTTTGAGTAAGGTGTTTTTAAAGAGCTAACTAGGATCCATTATTGGAAGACATTCCCTGAAATGAATAAAAGAAAACTTTTAAAAATTAACTCCTATCCAAATACTTGTCAGTGTTTTTTCATCCCCCTCTCTTCATGCATTGCTAGAATGTGGGCTAATGGTCAGCAAGCTTTACAGTGTACCTGGCAGAATGCTTCCCTACGGCAGGCAGGAAGTCAATGTTTAATGAATGAATATTGTCCTTTTACCCGGGAATAGGTATACTTACTCTGACTTGATGGCCTTTTTATTTTGCTTTATTTTTCTTTACAGCACTGAAGAGATCCCTTTGAAAATTTTAGCCCATAATAATTTTGTAGGGCGTCTCATTGGTAAGGAAGGACGGAATCTTAAAAAAATCGAGCAGGACACTGACACTAAAATCACAATATCTCCGTAAGTGCCACCTTGCTTTCTTTTGAATTAGAAGACTTTCAAAAGTACCATTTCCGAGCTATAGGTTATATATTAAACGGATTACAACTCTTGGAGCTGGCCTCTCTCACCCTGCTTATACTTCACTTCTCAAGCCCATTCTCTCCTGCCTGCTGTCTGTCTGTCACCCACGGTGAAAGCGTTCTCTGTTCCCACTGCAAAGGCAGGACACGCTAATGCTCGACGTGCGTATTTCCTACTGAAGTCTTGCTGGGGTTTTCTGGCATCTGCTATGAAAGCCAGATGTAAAACCCTGAGTATTATCCATCGCTGTATAACAGATTATCCCAACATTGGCCACTAAAGACAAGGGTACACATTTCTTGCTCACCTGGTTTCTGTGGAGCAGGCATTCAGGAGCACAGCATGACTGGGTAGTCCTGCTTTGGGGGTCTCTTGATGTTGCTGCCAAGCGGATGGCTGCCCTTAGAATGTGGCCTCAGCCCCGCCCCTCCGCTCAGCTCCGCCCCTCCGCTCAGCCCCGCCCCTCCGCTCAGCCCCGCCCCTCCGCTCAGCTCCTCCACAGGGCTGTGTGGGGGCGTCTTCAAGTCACAGCAGCTCTCTTCCCTCATAGTGAGCAACCTAAGAGACAGCAAGACAGAAGCAGCTGTGTCTTTTGTAACATAGTCTCAGAAGTCACTCTCCTGACCATTTTTTCCGTTGTTGTTGACACAAGTCAGCTTCAGTCAGTGTGGGAGGTCGGTCACTGGGGAGTGGGGATCTTGGAGCCTGGTCCCCACGCATACAGTCCATGAATGCTCTGAAATTACGTGGAAAGGCCTTTCTCTTCTGAGGGTGACTTTTATTTCCTTCAGGGCATCCTGAAAAGTTGAGGGAGAAAGAGGCTGACGAACTAATGAGGGACAGTAGAGAAAGGCTGGGGCAGTATGTTCATGGAGCAGAGAGTTTTCGTAGAAGTGGGGGTGGAAAGGAAGTGGGAGAGTCCCGCTTGGTGGGAAAGAAAAAACTGCAGAACAGTAAAAAGAACAAGTGATCCTACCCTGGCTTGAATTTTATGCTCAAAAAGGGGAAGGTTTTAAGAGAAGAAAAATATCATAAAGGCTATTCCGGAAGCAGCTATTTTAAAAGCTGTAATAGAAAATGCTTTTCAGGGGAGAGTGGGTTGAGCCTGAGGAGGAGACATACACTTGTTTACAGGGTTTGAGATGAAACATCTTCATTGTGTAGATGGTTGTTTTTTTTTTTTAATATAAATTTATTTAATTGGAGGCTAATTACTTTACAATATTGTATTGGTTTATATTTTAACAAGTATGGGAAGAAGTTAAGGAATAACATCCCATTCATGTGGCTCATGTTAAGCTTGAGACACTGCTAGTAGTGAAAATGAGAGTTTTAACCCTAAGAATATGAAAGGAAACTGTCCCAATATTCTGTATCCTTTCCATCCATTTCCTGAGTCTTGTTTCCATGGTAAGTACCTCCCATGGGTTTCCCTTCAAGGCTGTTGAATGGCTGAGACTTAGATGGTCTGTCTCAGTGTCATCCGAATGGATTTTGACGCTTCTACAGGAGCTGAGACAAGCAGAGAGTTTCTGAATATTGCTGTTACATCTTAGCTTTTTAGTTGTCTAAATGGTCATCGAGGGACTATTTTTAAAATTCAGTCAAAATGGATTGATTTGTATTATCTCCTCAAGCCTATGTCAATCTCAGTTCTAAAATTAGCAACAAAAGTAAGCTTAGACATATAAATTCTCGGTGCCATTTTGAAATATTTTCTTGCTTACCTTGCTTGGTGACCCAAAAAATGCAGTTGCACAACAAGACCAATTACACCCCAGATTGGTCAGTGCAGACTAGAAATGCACTTATTAAAGGTTATATTCATCTGGCTCTCGGGTTCCACTAAAACTATAGGTTCCTCTGGATCATTTTCTTTACTGTTCAGTTGTGAAAAAAAGCTCACCTTAAGTGGTCAAGAAGTATAATTTGTTTAAAACACGGACTTAATTGAACTGCGTACACCCAGAAATATTTATTGAGAAGGTGGGAGGGGCAGTATTTTCTATTCTCCTGCAGCTTTACAATTCTTGTATTCACAACTTTTGGGGCTTACTCATTTTTCATGATGTCTAACCACCTACTTTTACACACTGCCAGCCTCCACAGTTGGGTTTGAATTGCCATCTGTGGTTGAACTATTATTAACTGTCTCCCTCCTATAATTTCCAGTCTTTTCCTTGCCTCTCTGTTTCAATCTGCAGATTGCAGGAGCTGACACTGTACAATCCGGAGCGCACCATTACGGTGAAAGGCAACGTGGAAACATGTGCCAAAGCTGAGGAAGAGATAATGAAGAAAATCAGGGAGTCTTATGAAAACGATATTGCTTCCATGAATGTTAGTTTTATTATGAAGGAAATGTTTTTGTTTTGATGAACAGTTCAAAGATGTTTTCAATTGCCTTAACATTGATTTCTTTAATGGTGTCATTGTTAGATGTGGTTTCTAATTGACTGAGCACCAGGGTGAGTGCCCTGGGATAGTTGGGCAGACACAGACTTGGGGCTCAGGCTTGACCATCTTTTGTGATTGTAGCTAACTTTGCGCCTTAGCTTCCTTACCTGTGACGTAAGGCTGCTGCTGCTGCTAAGTCACTTCAGTCGTGTCCGACTCTGTGCGACCCCATAGATGGCAGCCCACCAGGCTCCCCCTAATACCTCCCTAAAAAAGGCTAATCTCTCCCATACAGTGTGAATTTGGGGGAGATTATGGTAGTATAGAAATGTGGGCTTTAGGAGTGTGTGAACTTGTTTGACTCTTAGCTCAACCATTTACAGCTTTATTCTCATGGATGACTTACTTGGTCTCTCAGAGCACGAGTTTCCTCATCTGTAAAATGGGGCTCCTGCCTACATTGCATGCTTATTAGGATTATAATGGATACAGTGCATATATAAAAAACTACTTTTATGAAGAGAAATTTAAAATCTAGTTACTTGTAAATCTTGACGATAAAAGAATTTCAAATGACAAAACAAATCTGTGTGCAGGTAAAGTAATTAAAGTACATTGCTGCCGTGCCATGATGGATGGAATGGTATGGAAAATGTAGCATTTCAAAAGTCCATCTTGAATTTTCAAGTAAATGATTGGAGAAAAAAAAAAAGTTCTTATTGGGCCTGCCATCTGAAACGTTACACCTGAAAGAAGGGAAAGTGTAAAAATGATACTGCCGTTGTGAGAAATGCCTTAAATGCTAATCATTTCACCCCCACATGACTGCCTCCCTACCTTCACGTGATCATTGCCCATCCAGATGTTTCAGGGTCACTTGGGAGTAAATCCCAACCCACACAGGCCTTGTAAAACAGGCTTGAGGGTGCTCAAGTCTGAATTCTGCCGTCTCCACCTTATTTTCTCAACCCTTGGCAAATGAAACCAAAACCAAATACCGTTTCTGGCTCCTGGATCCATTCCAAAGATAGGTTTATTTGAAGGGACAGGAGGATGGAACCTGATTCCCAAAGGGCTTGATTTTGTTTTAGGTCTATAGACTCATGACCACCAAATTTTTTTCATGGAGTAAAGATCTCTTCATGTCTGTTATCTGTTCTGCTTTTTAATGAACAGATCTTGTTTGCTTGCTCCTTCAATTCATGCAAGATACTCAGTCTCTTAACTGTGTGCCAGAGTGTACAGATAACATGTATGTCTGAGCACTGAGAGCTGCTCGTAAAGGCAAGGAAGGCTGTGTTCCCTGCTTGGAGAAACCTAGTGTGCCTTCAGATCAGAGAGGCGGCAGACAGCACATGGAGTTTAAAACAGCAAGAATTATGTGCAGACATAACCTGAAACCCAAAGTACAATCACATGGAACATCTGCTTTGTTTTAAAATTTAACTCACAAAATGATTTTTTTCTTTACTTGACAAGAGGTCACAATCTGGATATTATCGCATATAAATGCTCACTTGTACTTGATCTTGTAATTGTAAAATGAAGGGACTTTTTTTTTTTTTTTAAACCCATTGCAGCTTCAAGCACATCTAATTCCTGGATTAAATCTGAACGCCTTGGGTCTGTTCCCACCCACATCTGGGATGCCACCTCCCACCTCAGGGCCCCCATCAGCTATGACTCCTCCTTACCCACAGTTTGAGGTAAGACAGTGTGCCCTGCCTTTCCTTATGGTTGAGGGGGGTGACATCAAGGGACACGGTCAGACTTTGTTGCCCTCAAGTGGTGTGACATTAAATGCTAATTGGGGAAAATCTTAAGGTAAAACCTGACCCCTGTGTGACCACTTGTCAGTTTGGATCTGGTACAGGCTTTCCGGTTGTTGTGACTTGGACCTTCTGCTCTTTGTAGACATACATGAGTTATTTCTTTTGAAGTTCTTGAGTGGCAGGGTTGTCAACATGTGTTTTCAGATATCAAAAGAAAAATTTGAGGCTCTGGGAAGGGGGAAAGAGGTTTATTATTTTTAAATGTAAAGGAGAGGATTTTGAATAGGGTTCCTTCATCCTGAACTTCACCTGAAAGGTCAGTAAAGACTAGATACGTTTTCCATTTTGAATGTTGTACTTTATTAAGTGGTGAGCTCAGATAGTCTTGCCCACAAATCTGCTGTGTATGTGTGTTTGTGTGCAGACATTAAACAGCTTTTATTTGTTTTGTAAACAGGTGTGTCATTAGGAAATAATTGTGTTAATAAATTGTAATTTTTATATTTGCTTTTTAAGAGTAGCATTTTCCCTGAGGTTAGAAATAGGAGGCCAGTGATAGTATGAAAATAAATGCAGCCTAGCAGACACTGTATACAAGAATTTTTTTTGAAAGATTGCATTATCAATAATTGATAATTAATGCACTCAGTTGCATTATCAATAATAATTGAAGACAATCATGTGAAATAAAATTAACGTTCTAGGATCTTCCTTCTTGAATTGGTTTTTCTATCTCTTTTTTCCTATTTGACTCTCTTATGACATAAAGTTGTGAGTGGTAACTGCTACACCAATCTGAGGGAAGTGTTCAGGGAAAAGGTGGGGGCTCTGTTCTATTAGTACTTGGAGCAGTTAGAGAATAAAAAGCCACTGGAGTTCTGCAGAGAACATGGGTTATGAGACTGATCATATTTTATCCCTGTAAGAATGCAAGTTCCTTTGCCTGTCCTTGAAGCCACCCAGCTGTTGGGTGCACTTATTAGCTTCTGCTCAGGTCTTGTAGTGTGTGTCTTTCTGCCATTGCTGTTGGCGACATTTGCATCTTCCCCTGCCGCTCACCTGCCACTTCAAACCTCTTTGGGCCTAGAAACCATGTAACAAAGCTCCTTAATCTAAAGATAGGTATCAGAATTTTATATCACGTGTGAACAGACATGATTCTAAAGCTTTGTGGGGCTTCCCAGGTTGAACTAGTGGTAAAGAACCCGCCTGCCAAAGCAAAAGACTTAAAAAAACACAGGTTTGATCCCTGGGTCGGGAAGGTCCCATGGAGGAGGGCAACCCACCCCAGTATTCTTGCCTGGGAAATCCCATGGACAGAGGAGTCTGGCGTGGTGTCACACAGGGTTGGACACGACAGAAACAACTTAGCACGCACACCCACAAAGCTTTGTACCACAGCTAAAAGTGATGTGAAGTGGCTACTGTGTTTGTAACTTGGTGCTGAAGGGGATGGGTGGAAAGAAAGCGAGCCCTGGAGGGAGGCCCTGGGCCCCACCATCTCTCTGCTGCTGTAGGTCAGTCTCTTTGCTCTAGGCTTCTTCGCTCATCCACCCAGTGAAGAAACTGAGCTAGATGAATGATCTCTAAGAACTATTCTTTCCAACAGTTTTAATTTTTACAGAATTTGAAATTGTTTCTTACAAATTGAAGGTTTGCAGCAACCTGCATTGAGCAAATCTACTAGTAACCACGTTTCCAATAGCATTATTTTTAATCAGGTATGTACAGTTGGACATAATGCTGTTGGACACTTAATAGGCAACAGTGTAGTAGAAACTTCTGTGCACTGGGAAACAAAAAAATGTGTGCGATTCACTTTATTCTGATACTCCATCTAATGCAGTGGCCTGACACTGAACCTGCAGTGTCTCTGGGGTGTGCCTGTTTAAACCTGGGTTAGAGAATTAAAGGTTGGTAGGTGTTTGCTCTCGGCACTTGAAAACACTCCTGCATTACTGTCCTGTAGACGTTCTCACCGAGAAGTCAGGCTACTCACAAAGATAGTCTCTTTATCCTCAATGCCTGTAGGTTAGTAGGAAATCTCTGTTTTTACTTTATACATTGCCTGGCAAGGAGTAGGTATTAATGACTAAATGGTTCAAAGACTGACTCTCTTTTTATGCACTGCTTCCTCTTTTAGAATTGAAACGTTTCATTTTTCTGCTCATGTTTTCTCACTTCTGCTTTGCAACATGAAGTAGAATTTGATGTATCTCCTCTTTGGATAAATTCCTTGTCTCTGTTCTGTTCCAAAACTTTGCCTGTCCCTCCCCCTAAAATGTACTCTTCCTCCTGAACCTGCCAGGTTGGTGTTTCCAATAGAGCCAAAGAGTTGGTTCTTCCAGCAGACAAAAAGTCTCTAGTTCCTGCCTAGCAGCTGGCTCATGCAGTACTTAATTGGCAGACTTCGAGTTTATAAATGACAGGAAATGCTCCTTTCAGAGATGCTCAAACAGTAGGGAAGAGGCAGTTGCCAGCTAGTGAGCAGAGGAGCTGGAATTGGCATCACACACAACAGCACCCATAGCTGGATGGTTTGGCAGCTTGCATTGGGGTTGGCAGAAGTTAGCTCAAGAGCTGTTGTCTCCATCATTTTGATAGTGCCTTTGGAGTCTTCCCAAGCCTCTAGAACAACAGTGTAATCCTAAAATTGCTAACTTTCTTATGGAAGAGACAAGAAAGGTGCGCACTTTCTTGGGTCTTATCTACTTTGAAGTGGTCTTTAAGAAGCAAAACTATAATTTGAAAGGGACTGTTAGATCAGATGCTTGCATGGAGTCTTAGTCCTCCGCTTTAGGATGTCTTATGGGGGGTGTGACTCATTTGCTAGTAAACAATTTCAAAGTAAATAACTCATTGCATTTATTATCTCTAAGAGGTCTTGTACTTAGTATATGGAGAAACTTTCTTTGCCTTTCTTAAAAAAGACTTAAATATTCTGTTTAGGTCATGAAGTTGAGTAAACTCAATTCCAGTTCCAGGCCAAAATCCATTAAAACGCAACAAACAAAACAAAAAAAACCCCAGGAGTATGTATTTCACAAGCCAAAGGGAGATGCTGGCATTCTTCCAGGTTCCTGGAGGCTGGTCTTGTTGGCTGGCATGCTTGTCTCCGTGCCTTTGTGATGTCTTAGATTCTGTTCCCCACAAAGTAAATACACTTAACCTTACTGTTTGCTCATTCTTCTATCTCTTCATGATAGATGATTAGGAATTACTCATTGGCAGACTTCACCAGTTAAGCAAACTTTCAGTTGAGCAGCTTTGTTCTTCTGTTATTTCAAGCTATAGCACAGAGGCTGCCAAGAACTCCAGAGGAAGTGCTGCCAATAGGCATCTGGCAGAAATCCACTGGGAAGCGGCTTGTGGCCTGAGTATCATTCACCTCTGAGGGTTTAGGAAGAAGGGTTCGGGGTAACGCAGGTGAACACTAACCTCCATGTGAAGAATGTGTAACATGAAAAGGTAAAGCTGATGCATCTTCTCAAAACCACCTCAGACTTAAATTCACAGGTGAAGGAGACTTGTCATAACCCATTGTTATGGCTTCTCAACTTTGTAAGTAAAAACTATTTGCTTATTTGGGTGTCCTAACCTGAAAGCTGAGCGCCGAAGAATTGATGCTTTTGAACTGTGGTGTTGGAGAAGACTCTTGAGAGTCCCTTGGACTGCAAGGAGATCCAACCAGTCCATCCTAAAGGAGATCAGTCCTGGGTGTTCATTGGAAGGACTGATGCTGAGGCTGAAACTCCAGTACTTTGGCCACCTGATGTGAAGAGTTGACTCACTGGAAAAGACCCTGATGCCGGGAGGGATTGGGGGCAGGAGGAGAAGGGGATGACAGAGGATGAGATGGCTGGATGGCATGACCAACTCGATACACATGAGTTTGGGTGAACTCTGGGAGTTGGTGATGCACAGGGAGGCCTGGCGTGCTGCGATTCATGGGGTCGCAAAGAGTAGGACACGACTGAGCGACTGAACTGAGCTGAACCTGAAAGCATGACTGTTCAGAGTCCCATATAAGACTGGGCCAGTTTAATGATTGTCCAGTAGACAGGAGGTTTATGTGAGGTCCCTTATACTCCTCGAGGAAATTTTGCTTGGGAAGTAATTTATGGTCAGGGATGTGCTTGTTGGATATAGAACTGGACAGAGGGATCTGGGTGACATTCAGAAAGGTCTTCATCAGGCTGCAGACATCTGATGAGTCACTTTCTCATTAAGGTGCCATTGGCAAGAGCACAAACCACAGTCCCTGAGTCTGGGGCACCGTCTCCTGGCATCCTTCCTTCACTTCCTGCCAAGCTGCCTTGTAGATTTCTGTTCCTTCTGCTTTCATCCCAGCGTGGACCATTTTTGTCTGAATAGCAATGCTTTCTTCATGACTTTGCCCTTCTTTCTGCTTGGTCCTCTCAGTCCTTGTCTCTTCACCGCCGTTCCTTTCCCAAAGCTTCACTCAACTTAGTCTACGTATTCATTCATCATCTCCTACCTCACTCCCACCTCCCCAAAGTCAGTGAAATTTCAAAAGCACCTGTAGCCTCTCATCCATCACTGTATGGAAGGATGATTGCTTTTGTTCAGCTTCTGAGAGGACAGTAGTTATGCTGATGGGTTTTTCTTGCAGCTGTGGGGGTCAGTGTGTTTCTTCTAGGCTGAGATGCTCAGGCTGTACTGTGAGGCTCAGGGACTTTTGGTCTGATGGTCCTGGTACTTTCGGCCACTAAGAACATTCAGAAGTTATGCTCTGGGGTCCCAGGAAAACTAGTTTTTACTAAACAAACAGCTTTTCTCTTAAAGATATGATAAATCATGCTATTAATTTTTTCTTAGTTTTAATTAATTCCTAAGAAGCATAGAGCCAAATTTGTATAATAACAGCATTTCTGATTCTCTTTTCTGTTGAGGTCCTTCTGCTCTTATTTCTTCACTTCCTTTCTTTCTAAATCTTCTGTATTTTGTAAGCAGTATAAAGTATTCCTGGAACATGGCCCAGAAAGCAAATAATTACATAGTCATGGCAAAATACAATGGGGCAGATTTTGGCAAGTTACATGATAGATTTAGTCTGATCCTTAGAAAAGTCTTTAAAAAAAAAAGAAGGGTCTTTATTACTACCAGACCCCTGACTCCTCACCACCCCCCCTTAAAAAAAGGGTACTCAGAAAACATTACATGGATGTTCTTAGTGAGACAGAATAGATCCTATCTTTCCTTTAGAAGGGCTTCCCTTGTGGCTCAGCTGGTAAAGAATCCGCCTGCAGTGTGGGAGGCCTGGGTTTGATCCCTGGGTTGGGAAGATCCCTTGGAGAAGGGAAAGGCTACCCACTCCAGTATGCTGGCCTAGAGAATTCCATGGACATCCACGGGGTCGCAAAAAAGTCAGACATGACTGAGCAACTTTCACTTTACTTTAGAAAATTAGTTAATATACAAATTTTAAGGACCAGAATGACAAAATAAATTGATATTAACATTGAGCACAGTTTATAGGCAATGTCATCATTAATTCAGTTCTGTCCAGTTACTATGAAAGGCCTTAAATTGTCCCTCTGGAATAAATGAGTTGTGTGCTGTGCTCAGCTGTGTCTGACTCTTTGCAACCGCATGGACTGTAGTCCACCAGGCTCCTCTGTCCATGGGATTTTCCAGGCAAGAATTCTGGAGTGGGTTGCCATTTTCTTTTCCAAGGAATCTTCCTGACCCAGGGATCGAACCCATGTCTTTTGCATCTCCTGCACCGACAGGTGGGTTTTTTACCACTGTGCCATCTGGGAACCCCCTGCAACAGTTTATGGCAATTGCATAACGCCCTGGCAGGCTGTGATGTATGGTGCTTCACAGAAAGAGGCATTGTTCCTATGACTCGGAAATACTGAAAGGTGAACGAATTTTATTTTTTGTTCTTCACTGATGAATAGCAGTAAAAGTTGATATGGCCAGGCTGTACAGGACAGGCCTCTCCGACAAATCTCTCCAGGCAGGAGTTTAGTGGGAAGGCAAAACCTCTTCTGCTCTGTGTGCTCTAAGAATGCTTACAGAGCCCCCAGGGGGACTTCGTGAGGTGGACAGCTGTGTGAAGACCTGCGGCGTGTCACAGCATCCTGGGAAACACAGGAAGTACCAAGTTACAAAGAATATAGTGTGCACACATCTATCCATACTGATGCTGAAGAAACAAAGTGTCCTGATCAGAGAAAAGTACAATGGCTTTTGTCAAGAATACTTTCTAGAGTTGGATTTTAGGTTAACTTGGATAGAAACTGAAGGGGCACATGGTGCAGGGGTGGTTAACAGAAAAAGGAAGAGGCTTAGAAGAGCAGAGTTCCGATTTTTCTGTGTCGGAAACAAGACATAGGGTCTAGAATCACACTGCTTTAATTTCCTGTGCATGGGAAAGGCACGTTTTAAACCAAAATGACTTCCCTCTGTCTTATACACATTTAGTGACTGTAAGATAATTAACATGAGAGTTTAGAAATATAAACTTTAAATGTTCATGTTGCAATCTGGCATTTTTATTACATAAAATCTTAGAAGTATTTGTACATGGGCACAAGATTTATGTTAAGAGACCTGTTAGACAAATTAGTGAGGAACTGGAAACCATATTTTCTTGAAGTGTTCCCAAGAAAGTCCTCAGATACAACAATACAGCTGTCAGGGAAAGATAGAGGAGTTGGGGTTTCGGGGCATCTTTTCTGTGATGTGCTTATTTTATTCTCATAATTCTTAAAAGTTTCAGTTAAAAGTGTCTTACAGATGCTTTAGAGGGATGTATGCAGATGGACAACAAGCCTGTTGCTTTCTTTCCCTTGGTCTCGTAGAGCATCTTTCCTTTGTGACTCAATTAAACTGTTTTTTGGGGGGGGGGTGAATTTTTTGAGGTATAACTGACATACATTTTCAGGAGATTCAATATTTGTATATACTACGAAGAAAGAAACTGAAGACAGCATGCTCTCTGTCCCCACGCAGGACTTAAAGGGAGAAAAGGAAGTGGTTATTGACACTAGCCGGAGAAGGCAATGGCACCCCACTCCAGTACTCTTGCCTGGAAAATCCCATGGATGGAGGAGTCTGGAAGGCTGCAGTCCATGGGGTCGCTGAGGGTCGGACACGACTGAGCGACTTCACTTTCACTTTTCACTTTCTTGCATTGGAGAAGGAAATGGCAACCCACCCCAGAGTTCTTGCCTGGAGAATCCCAGGGACGGGGGAGCCTGGTGGGCTGCCGTCTATGGGGTCACACAGAGTCGGACACGACTGAAGCGACTTAGCAGCAGCAGCAGCAGCATTGACACTAGCAATCTTTGTGTGCTAAGAGTGGTTATGTCATTTGGTGAACCAACATTAAGTGCCACAAAATTTGTTGTAAATCTGTAACTCAACATTCTAAGCTTTAAGGAAATTGTACACAGAAAAGCGGTATTAAATACTAATGCTTTCAGAATGAGTATGAGAACTTCCCAACCTGTTAGGTAGAGTCATATCAACTTACTGTGCTGATTTTTCCTAACTATGCCAGTATTCCTAACAGTACAAGAAGGCCCCCCTCCCTATGCCCACACCACAGCCTGACCTGTGTCCACTGAGCATGGATGTCCTGTCTTTGCAGCAGCAGTCCGAAACGGAGACCGTCCACCTCTTCATCCCAGCGCTGTCTGTAGGCGCCATCATCGGCAAGCAAGGGCAGCACATCAAACAGCTGTCTCGCTTCGCAGGAGCGTCTATTAAGGTACTGTCCTGCCAGCTGCGGCTCTCCTGCTGCTTTAAGGGCAGCGCGTGAGAGACGTGAGTCTTTCTGTCACTTTCTGTGAACTGAATGTAGCCGTCTATACTGGGGTTACATAGGGTGTCATAGGAAACTCCGTGTAACACCACTAGCTTAAACAAGGTAAGCTAAATTCTCTCTCCAGAAAAAGCAGTCTGGAGGTAAAGAGCCTAGCACTGGGTAGGGTTCTGCTCTGCCACGTCCTTGGACATAATATTCCTTCTAGCTCATCCCCAAGGGTGGCCTTAGTCCCTTACTCCCTCCCAGATGACCCTACTGCATGTCCTAACAATCAAAGCTGTAATCCTTTCGTATAGTCACAGCTTTCATCAGGAAAACATCAGTGTACTGGAGGTTTTGTTTTGGTTATGTCTTATAAATATTTGAATACAGTACCAAAAAACCCACATTGCACTCTGTTTATCTTTATTTATAACTGGGAAATGGGGAAGAAGTCAACTAGGAAATGCATGAACTGTGGCTTATCTATATAATAAAGATCCAGTTCAGTTCAGTCGCTCAGTCATGTCCAACTCTTTGCAACCCCATGAACCGCAGCACGCCAGGCTTCCCTGTCCATCACCAACTCCCGGAGTCCACCAAAACCCATGTCCATAATAAAGATTACTTAGCACTAAAAAGGAGGGAGCTGTTGATAAAGAGCACACGTTTTATGCTAAGAGAAAGAAGACTCAAAAGGCTATATACTGTATGATTCCACTTATGAAAGTTCTGGAAAAAACAGAACTGTGGAAATGGAGGAGAAAAATCAGCGGTTGCCAGGAATCGGAGGAAGGGTTGGAGACAAAGAGGCAGCAGGAGGGCATGTTGAGAGCGCTGGACTGCTGACTGTGGTGGCGCTTACAACTGCGCGTTTGTCACCAGTTGGGTTTTAGTGTACATAAACTACACACTTAATTAGCAAAATACACAGGACAGCCCTCATATGCTCTCTTGTAGCAAAAGATTAACACAATTGTGAACAGAAAATGCAGCCAAAATAAACAGGTAAAGGAAAAGACATGGTAAAAAGACCAAGTGGTGAGCTAACTTTACTATCCTGTTAGTTTCCTGATTAATGAATTAAAATATGCTCATGCACAGAAAAGAGCCAACCAGATACTTTTTGGGAAAATTCCAACGAATGGTTTATGAACAAGAATTGGGTATTTAGACACCAGGCTCTCTTTCTTTGTCTTTCTTGGAGTTTTGATGATGAGGGTAAAATGTTTTTCTTTCCAAAAAGCCTGAAACATGCATGATGTGAAACGTGCTTTAGCACTCTTAACACTTGGCTACATTTCCATAATGTAAATTCCCATGTAGGTACTTTAATATGTACCTGTATGTCTGGTATCACCCAACCATAGTTATTTGTTAACTTACTGGACGTTAAGATTGTTCCAGATTTCCCCTGCACAGTGGTGGATTAAGTTCTTTCGGTCATACTGTCATATACCACTTTACTCTTCACATGCGTCTATACAAACGGATCTGGTGCGTCTCGGGGCATGCACTTTTTTCTCAGCTTCTCAGACACTAGAGCAATTTGCATTCCTAACCTCAGTATTAAACTCAATATTAAAACTCAGTTATACCTCAGTTAACATTAAAACTCAACATTCAGAAAACTAAGATCATGGCATCTGGTCCCATCAATTCATGGCAAATAGAAGGGGAAACAATGGAAACAGTGACAGACTTTATTTTGGGGGGGCTCCAAAATCACTGCAGATGGGGACTGCAGCCATGAAATTAAAAGACGCTTGCTCCTTGGAAGAAAAGCTATGACCAACCTAGACAGCATATTGAAAAGCAGAGACATTACTTTGCCAGCAAAGGTCTGTCTCGTCAAGGCTATGGTTTTTCCAGTAGTTGTGTATGGATGTGAGTGTTGGACTATAAAGAAAGCCGAGCACCGAAGAATTGATGCTTTTGAGCTGTGGTGTTGGAGAAAACTCTTCAGAATCCCTTGGACTGCAAGGAGATCCAACCAGTCCATCCTAAAGGAGATCAGTCCTGAATATTCATTGGAAGGACTGATGCTTGAAGCTGAAGCTCTGATACTTTGGCCACCTGATGTGAAGAACTCACTCACTGGTAAAGACTCTGATGCTGGGAGGGATTGGGGGCAGGAGGAGAAGGGGTCGCCAGAGGATGAGATGGCTGGATGGCATCACCAGCTCAATGGACACTGAGTTCGAGTGAGCGTCGGGAGTTGGTGATGGACAGGGAGGCCTGGCGTGCTGCAGTCACAAAGAGCTGGACACGATGAGCAACTGAACTGAACCTCAGGATACCAGTGCTCTCACCTCCAGTCCTCTACCACCAGTACTGACAAAGACAAAGTTCTTTTTAAAAAAGAAAGCCAGGGACGTCCCTGGTGGTCCAGTGGTTACAATTCGGTGCTGTCACTGCAGGGGGCTGCAGGTTAGATCACTGCTCAGGGAGCTGAGATCCTGCAGGCTGGGTGGCCCAGTGAGGGTTACGGGGGAGGGAAATCAGAATGAAACCTTCTTTCTAGGGGTTTTCTGTGAATAATTCTGAGTATGGCCTAAAATAATTCTCGGCTTTTTTTTTTACAGATTCAAAATTAGTGCCCAGCGTAAAGTAGGAATAGTATCATTTGGGGCCTAAGTAACAGAAATGTTAGCTTTATTTTCAGAGAGTGAGAAAGCATGACTCTATTAAAAGAAAAAACCTGGTCTTGTAGCTGTGTAGGACAGGGTGTACTAGACTGTCAGTCATTAATAGTGATCATACTGAGTGCTAAGTGCGGGCGGTAGCTTTTACTGTAGTTTTTGCTTCCTTCTCCCGTTATTTACTATAGGGAGTTGCTTCTTGCACAGCACATGTCTAGCAAAAATTTTTCTTCAAACAATTCCTACCAGCCAACTGTCTAAATCCTTTCTTACTGAGGGAATGCTGGCTTTTTCTCCCTTCAGCAGTCTCTGCAGCATATCCCTGGCCTGGCCTTTTGTGTGATTTCATAAACTCTGCCAAAATAGAAGAGTCTGAGTCCACTCTTCTGTCAGATTAACATTTACTCTACGTGTTACTCCAGTGAGCGTACTTTGTGGGGACGTACATACCATGTATCTATACGTATGCAGACATACCTCGTTGTAGATTTGTGACCCCAGCAGTTTCTTGCACTTGTGGGAAGCCCAGGGTGTGGTGCTGCGTGTGGGACCAAGGGCCACACGTTGCGCCCCCGCTGGTGCACTAAGGAGCAGCGTGATGGTGGAGCCAGACACGGCGCTTCCTTCAGTTCCTCTCGCCTGTGTGACCACAGGCAGGTGACGACTTCCCTAGCCTTTGGTCTCCCTGTTGGTGAAGTGGGCCAGGTGAAGTGTAAGCATACAGGATGTGGCAGGAGCCCTAACTAATGGACCCGCACTCATCACTGCCTCTCTCTAACTTTCTTCCAGAAGGCTTATATTCTGCATTTCAGTAAGTCATGTGCAGTTTGTGTAACATTTTTTATCAGTGGAACTGGAAAGTGTTGTGACCTGTGTCTGGTCTGTTACAGATTGCTCCAGCTGAAGCACCAGATGCTAAAGTGAGGATGGTGATTATCACTGGGCCGCCAGAGGCTCAGTTCAAGGTACGTGGCCTGGAGTATGTGCACAGATGACAGATGAATGCCTTCTTCTCAGAAACTCTATAACCTGGCTTTTCCCTTAAATAAATCCAGTACTCAGTAGAAAGAATCTCTCAGTGAAAATTGCTAAGACTTAGAACAGAGTAGAAACATTCCCCACATTACATTTTAAAAATAAACCAAAACCTGTGAGGGTTGTGTAATGGTCGTTGGGTTTGCCTATCTCCCAAGGGAGAATTTGCTCAGTGCCTTGTTAGCAGAGGTGAGGGTGAGGGTAAGAATGGTTTGTATGCTTCATTACTCTCAAATTTTTCCTCCTACCCCTAAGAAGCTTCGACCTTGACTTCAGATGTTCCTTTTTCCTCTTACCCTTGTTAACTTCAGTTAATGCCCTCGTCCACAGTGTCTCGATTAGTCACTCTAATCTTCAGAATTTTAGAGGTAGAAAGGGCAGGAACTCTTGAGGCATCTGTCCTGGTATGAACCATCGGTCATTTGGGGGGGCTTCGGGCCAGAATGCCTCCCACTTTGTCCTGAGAGGTGGCACAGTAGGGGGATGAAGACCAGAGCCTTTGCAGCCAGGCTGCTGGTTCAGGTACCAGCTCTGCCATTTACTAGTAATAGGACCTTGGGCAAGTTACTTAACCTTTTCCTAGCTAGCTCCTCATCAGTAAAATTGGGGTTAAAAACATCCACAAAGTTTAAACAAGGTTCTATGGTTTAATAAATCAAGTGGTTAAAACAGTGCTGGACACATAGGAAACAGCATAAATGCACTGGTGGCATTAAGCAGACCTGGGATGAATCAGACTAAGACCATGCCAGGGCCTCAAATTCACACATACGTACATACCGTTGAGTATATGAGTTCTTCCACAAAACTCAGTAGGGTGTCTGCTGTGTCACAGGTAAAAGCAGCTGCTCAATTCAGTGTAATTTACCGGAAACCCCGTCCTGTTCCTACTACTTAGCAGCTGTGTTAGCAGGACAACGCTCTAAGCCTTAGTTCTCCTAACTCTAAAACGTAGCTAAGTTATAAACCCTCACTTTCTTTGACCTCTTTTTCCATGGGCCATTTTTCACTATAAATCTGAAATTTTTTTCATTTCATTTACAGGGTACAGGAAACAAAAGGAGGTGCTTTGAGATGTAGGTACAGTTGGCTAGGCTCAGACTCAGGTCAAGAAATTTACTTCTTCATATCAGCCTTGTGGTCCTAGCAGTTCAGATCAAAACTCAGAAATGCTGAAAACTACATCCTCCCCCAGATATTTATAGGACCGGTTACTTTTACCCTAAATATTAAAAGATAAATACAAACATCAGTTATGTTCTTACTGTTTTATAAATGGGTCTTGTAATTTTTATAATGCCTGTATGCTGGGAAATTTAGAAGTTGCTTCTCTAGACCCTCCGCTGCCCATGTTGTTCCCTTGTCTTAAATGGGACATGTAAGAAAAGCTCTAATGCTTCAGGATCAGTTATGTGATCAGTGATAATTACAAATTCTTTTAAAGATCTAAGTATCAGAAACAGATCTAAATATTAGAAAATAAGCTCTTAAAATCGTAAGAAACACTGTTTGGAAGGACAATATATATCCTTTGGGTCCTTCAACTGTGTTAATAATTACACCTGTGGCCTGAGACTTTGAGGATGACTGAAATATAGGGTACTAAGATGAATTTTTTAAATGTCTGTAACCCCCTAAAATGAGCTTACCTCTGCACTGATGAAAACATGTTTTCTACCTGTGTTTTGGTTCTCTGCTGTGGCAGCCTGTTGGATGAAGCCAACTCTGGCTTCTTTTTCCTTTGGTATATACCAGAGCAAATTTGTGGTTATACATAATAGGAGATTTACTATGTATAATTTCTGGTTGTATGCAGCAACTGACAGGATGTTTGACTATATCAGTTGTATATGTTAACTTGATTTTGTAGCTTCAGTCAAAGTAGAAACCATCTGGCTAAGATGAAGAAATGTTTGACAGAAAATATTCCTTGCTGGCCCATTTAGACATGAGCTTGGCTGCTTCTGAGCCTTATGTGGGTGGCTCTGTAGTTCATTCAGTCTCTGTTACTCCTGAAAAATGCAGTTACTATCTTACTGCCAGCAGGAGAGTTTTACCTTTCAAGACTGCAGAGCAAACGGCCAGTCACTCAACTGCCGCGTCTGTGATGCAGTCGCCACTGCTGTCGACCTTTTCCGGGCTTCCTGCCGTCTCCTGGGCAGCGTCCGCCGTCGGGTGCAGGTGTATCACTGCAAAGGGCTGCTCCAGTGGGTCCAGGCCATTAGTTTCGCCCACTGTAAAAGTAATGAACCTTTTGGCCTTTCCTACATGAATGACACTGATAAGGCTATGTTCTCATCTGTAGGCTCAGGGAAGAATTTATGGAAAAATTAAAGAAGAAAATTTTGTTAGTCCTAAAGAAGAGGTGAAACTTGAAGCTCACATCAGAGTGCCATCCTTTGCTGCTGGCAGAGTTATTGGAAAAGGAGGCAAAACGGCAAGTACTTCAGCAAAACCTGTGCAGTGGTATGACAGGGAAAGCATCGAAAGGTACTTAGGAGTTCCACGTCCCTGAATTTGGGCTAACTTATAAAAGCAGGACACCTGGGCCAAGGTTTGGAGAAGACTGCCCTTTGTTCCTCCTGAGGGTTGGGAGTCAGCTACTGGTCAAAGCAGCGCCTCTCTTTCAGACCACTTTGTGGGAGACGACTGTCTCCTGAGGGGCCTTTTGCATTTTCCTGTTGATAAACATCAGCTTTTTATTTCTATTGTGCAAAAATACTTAACGACATGAAAAGAAAACTTTAAAAAGCTTTATCTACCTTTATAATTTATACCTCTATAACTGAAAACTGGTTTCCAGTTCCTCTTTAACATATATAACTTCAAAATTGTAAACAGCTTTGAAAATGACTTGGAACTGATTGCAAGTATGTTTTGGAATCAGATTTTTAGGGTTTGAATTTGGCTTTGTTATTGATTTTTATGTAACTGTAAGTCAGTTTCTTTGGGGCTTAATTTTTAATTATGTTGAAATAGGACAAAACTAATAACCAAATAGAATTATTAGTATATTAGATGAGACTTACAAAGACATAGCTCAATATTTTGGTATAAGTGTTCGGGAAATGATAATTTTTTAAAAAATAAAAAAACCCCAACAGTTCTACTTAACATGATTTCTGTTTATTTCCTTCAGGTGAACGAGCTCCAGAATTTGTCAAGTGCAGAAGTTGTTGTTCCCCGTGACCAGACTCCTGATGAGAATGACCAAGTGGTCGTCAAAATAACTGGTCACTTCTATGCTTGCCAGGCAAGTGGGCTCCAGTGTGTCAGGGCAGCTGTGCAGCTGCCTTCGCAAATGGAAGCCATTCTCCCATGGGTGTCTCCATGATATATAAATATTCAAGGCTGTGTTTGATGCTTAATACATTAAATCCCCCTTTCAGCAGGTGATTTTAGACATTCTGCTAGCAAACTAATTAGTACGTATCTTTAATCTTCAAATTTTAATTTGAAGTTAATTTTAAAAATGGAAGAGGTAAAATAACTTCCTGCAATATTTGATCAGGTAGAAGTTTCAAGGCCCTCTCCTTTTGCAGGTTGCCCAGAGAAAAATTCAGGAAATTCTGACTCAGGTAAAGCAGCACCAACAGCAGAAAGCTCTGCAAAGTGGACCATCTCAGTCAAGGCGGAAGTGAAGGCTCAGGAAACAGCCCACCACAGAGGCAGATGCCAAACCAAAGACAGACTGCTTAACCGACAGCCGGGCGCTGACCCCTTACCCAGCATCACATGCACAAGTTTTTACCTAGCCAGTTGTTTCTGAGGACCAGGCAACTTTCGAACTCCTGTCTCTGTGAGAATGTATACTTTATGCTCTCTGAAATGTATGACACCCAGCTTTAAAAAAAAAAAGAAAAAAGAAAAAAATGAGGGGGGAGGGAGGGAAAGAGACGAACTCTGCACTTCCCTTTTGTTGCATTTCTCAGTATAACAAATATCTAATTTTTAAAAATATTCATTTCCCCATGATGCCAGAAATTGGTTTAAATGGTGCATTCATGAAATTCATCAAATAAAACTAGATTGCTCCTAAGTCCAGTTGTTAAAATTGGATCAGAACAGAGTTATTACAAGTACTTAAATGTTAACCTATTAGCATAGAAAAACTGTTCTCAGTTTAACACTAACATAAATAACCTAAGGGAAGTGCTGAATGGTGTTGGCAGGGGTATTAAACGTGCATTTTTACTCAACTACCTCAGGTACTCAGTAATGCAATGAAAGCAAAATTGTTTTTTTTTTTTTTTTTTTGAAAATTTTATATACTTTATAAAGATAAGTCCAACTGTTTTTTAAAAAATAAATTTAATTAGCTAACAGGCAAATAACTGAAAAATTTTACTTCTGGCTGGTGACAGTAAAGCTGGAAAAATTTCACGTTTTTTGAGGCTTCTGACAGTTATTAGTTGGAAAATCCAATAAATGTTCAGTGATACGGAGCAGTGCCTATATTTGGAGAGCAGCAAATACCTTTTGTTTGTGGTAGGGAAATTTTTGATGGTACTAACAGAGCAAAGTGGTTGCAGGAGGTTTTGGAACGACTAGTTTTAAATGGCTTCAGGAGACTTGTTTTTCTGTTTGGCTATGTGATTGAATGCATAAATGCTTTGTGCTTTTGACTATCACTACCTAAAGTAAGTGTATCTATGGAGACATGCAGCCCCTGTGAACTTAATCAATTGACTGGCAGGAAGAAAGCTTTAGCTTGCCTTACAGGATGCTTAGTTTGCCAATACACTTCGGACCAGTTGGTCTATGCTTGGAGCAGACCCCAAAAGAGTTGCTTTGTGAAGATCAGTGGGGCAGTCAGATGGTGTGACAGTGTTTAAAGGCAATAAAAAGGCTACATCTCCATGTGCCAGGCACTGTCATGAGCCTCAAAGTAAGCTGTTTTGAAGATTTTAAGCAATGATAAATCAAGATAAATGAAAGGCCACCTACAATATTATATACAATGCAGGAAGATTTCTGTATTCTCTGTAACCAGTTATCTGAAAATAAGTCAAAAGATAGAAAAAGAAGAACTTTGGAAATATAATTTCAATGACTGTGATAATACATTTGACCTTTGCTACTGAACGCATTCACCCATTCCTTAACTTGATGGCAAAGCCTGGTATGTACAATTACATGGGTGTGAGTGGTCTCCGAGGCCACGCTGCTCTCAGAATTGTGTTGCTTTTGTTCATTAAATAATCACAGTCATCATATAATACTGATCTGAAGGGCAGATATAACCCTTAAAGTATCATTTTGCTTCATTTGTATTTCAAGATGAATTTCTACACGGACTAGGTAAGTTTTTCTGAAGATCACTGTATCAATTAAACATTTTGAAAATGACTTGAAATGTTTTTCTAAATGTTTTCAGAAAACCAGTTTATTTTGTAGTTTTAGCCAAAAAGTGCCCTTTTTGTCACAGAATTCATCAAGCATTTGTTTTTTCTATATAATGAATTGCTTAAAAGAAGTAATGGACTGGCTTTCTGGTTGGATTTTGGGTAAAATGGGCTTAAGGCCAGAGCTCTTCCTCAGTATTTGATTTTTCAAGCTTTTTTTTTTTTTTTAAATACAGATAGGTGCTACATTTATATCTGCCTGTTTAAATTCTGTCATATTTCACTTCTAGCCTTCTAGTGTGGCAAATCATGTTTTACTTTCAATGAAGCATTGGTAATGGAGTATCTGGTAATACTAGGAAGTAATTCTGTAATTGAGTTTTGTACTCACCACATATGGATCATTCCTCATCTGTAATGTGCCCCAAATGCAGCTCCATTATCCAGATACCTTGATGCAGAATAAAGTACTTCATTATTAGGTGCATCCTGGTGTGTAGTATGTTTTATTTTTGGCTTTTCAGATTACTGTGAATGTCCTGAATTTCATCAAAATGTAAACTTAGTATTACTAAAAATCCATGTCAATCTCAAGGTAGGCACCAGTATCTACTACTGGCCTTTCTGTGAACCTTGATAATAATACTGTTACATATGAACTGAGAGTGGAAAGGTAAGTTACAGGACCTGTGGGGTGGTTTTGTTTTCTGCTTTGGCTATACTATTCTATAGAATAAGATTTAAACTTAAAAGATTACACTCTGAACAGATAGTTCAAGTGAAACACAGGGGCCAATGCAAAACGTGGGAGCCAATGCAACTTCTAGGCAATCTGCTGGAGTCTCAGGAATAAAGACAATATATTTAATTTGAATATAATGATTTGTGGCATGAAAATTAGCTCACTTACCTACAATGCGATGTGTCAGGATTAGAACCCAAAGAGAATACCTATTTTCGTAACAACTAGGTTAAAAGAAGTGACTCAATCCAAATTTGAAATGACTAAAGCAGTTTATTTTATTCATATTTAAACTCCACAGGAGTCAGAGACGAAGGGTCATCTTCTATTCCAAGAATGAAGTCTTCAGGTAAGGTCTCAGGTGATATCTGAGCTAACTGGTCATCGTAAGAACGTAGGGTCCATAATTTTTCTAATTCATAGGTTTCTCTGGTTTCTGGAAGCATCAAATGGATCACCATGCTGCCTACCAAGGACAGATAAGAATCACAGTGAAGAAGCAGTTCATTTACTTTCACCTTCTGATCTCACCAATCTGTGACACAGCAGTGGTTCTCAAAGTGTGAGCCCCAGATCAGCATTACCTGAGAACTTACTAGAAATGTAAATTGTGGACACTGTCTAGCAAAAACACTGAAGTGATGCTGTGCTTTTCTCAGTGCATCATATGTAATACTACTTGTGATAACCTACACAAGCAAAGGTGAGCTCTGTCAGGGTTCACTTGGGAGACAATCCAAAAGTACTGTGGTTCTGCACAGCCTGTGAGCAAAGCGCTGGCAGAGTTTTATCTTAGAAATACTGTCTCCTAGAACAAAGAGAAAGTTTGCTTACAACAGTGGTTCTCAATCAGGGACTTTTTTTTTTTTTTTTCAATTTCACCTTTTTTTTAAATTGAAGGATAATTGCTTTACAGAATTTTGTTTTCTGTCAAACCTCAACATGACTCAGCCATAGGTATACATATATCCCCCTCCCTTTTGAACTTCCCTCCCATCCCCCCTCCCCCTGCCACCCTTCTAGGTTGAAACAGCGCCCGTTTGAGTTTCCTGAGAAATACAGCAAATTTTCGTTGGCTATCTCATTTTACATATGGTGATATATAAGTTTCCATGTTACTCTTTCCATACATCTCACCCTCTCCTCCCCTCTCCCCATGACCACAAGTCTACTCTATGCCTGTTTCTCCACTGCTGCCCTGTAAATAGATTCTTCAGTACCATTTTTCTAGATTCCATATATATGCATTAGAATACGATATTTATCTTTCTCATTCCGACTCGGTTCACTCTGTATAATAGGTTCTAGGTTCATCCACCTCATTAGAACTCACTTAAAGGCATTCTTTTTTATGGCTGAGTAATAAAATACTCCACTGTGTATATGTATCACAACTTCTTTATGCATTCAACTGTTGATGGACATCTAGGCTGCTTCCATGTTCTAGCTACTATAAATAGTGCTGCAGTGAATAATGGGATACACGTGTCTTTAATTTTGGCTTCCTTAGGGTATATGCCTAGGAGTGGGATTGCTGGGTCATATGGTGGTTTTTTTCCTAGTTTTTTAAGGAATCTCCATACCATCTTCCATACTGGTTTTATCAATTTACAGTCCCACCAACAGTGCAAGAGCATTGCCTTTTCTCCACACCCTCTCCAGCATTTATTGTTTGTAGACTTTCTGATGAGGGCCATTCTGACCTGTGTGAGGTGATATCTCATTGTAGTTTTGATTTGCATTTCTCTAATAATGAGCGTCCATCACGACATTTTTAATTTTCACCTTTACAGGGTGCAGAGAGGAGAAAGGAGGCTGCTAAACATCCTACAACGCACAGAGTATTCCTCCCCGCCCAAAATGCTAACAGTGGCATGGCTGAGAAACCCTGATGGACACAGCCTTGGCAGAGAGTGTTTCTACCAGTGTAACTGTGGGCCTGCTTCCTGCCCATCACAAAAGATCTGCACACACTAATCACAGGGTTCATCTCTTTGAACTACGGGTGCAGGTGTCATCTGGTCAAAAGATGCTGCTTGATGTTGCTACTGCTCTTGCTGAGGAACAACTATGTTTTATCAACCCTTGACTAACTCTTTTAGCTCACAAGATAAGATTTCAGAGCCTGCACAGTTCTGCAGGTACTGTTTTTACCTTTGTATTAAGTACATTCTGGGGAATTACTTTGAAACTATGTATATATTAATTCTCAAATCTCAAATCTGTTAGGTCTTCTCAGAATTCCAGTCTGCTTTTCTTATCATTCCCTGTGCCTAGAATGCCCTTCACCTTACAGGAGTTACTTAAGGCCACGGTTCTATGTACACCAAGGAGCCTTCTACCGCTCCTTGGGTAGAAGTTGGGGATTTTTCCCATGTTATTTATCCTGCTCTCCATCAGCTTTCTGAATTGTGTGGCTACTTAATACACACTAGGTGAGATGAGGATTTCAGATGTGAAAAAGACCGAATAGCTTAAAACCAAAGAAAACTTAAAACAACTATCAAAAACTTTGTGGAAAAACACCCAGACCGTGATCCTTTTACAACTGAACATAGTTTGAGATGAGTGCCTTATCAATTATTGATCTGTAGAATGTGCTAAAGTAACTTACCAAAGTCCACACAGAGCCAGTCATCAGTGTCCTTCCCTTCGATCTTAACGTGAGGCTCACTTTTATATTTCAGGTGTTTGTACTGAAAAAAGCCAAGTCACATGTTAAAGGGGAAGAGGTTGAGGGAAGTCTGTTCTTACTGAGGAGTCTTGGACTTATTTGGAAACATGCTTATTCATTCCTCACAGCTATGCCAAACCCATTAATAACAACTCCCCCCTTAAATGCTACCCACATCCTACAGCTCTCTCCTGAAGCCCAAACCATTATGATAGGCAATCAAAGTGCTTCTGAGGTGGAGAAGCCTAAATTCAATATCCAATCCTCACCACCTTCCTTCTGTCCATCACAGCTTCCCTTCACCCTTGGGAGGCAGATGCTTCTTCCTGTTTCAAGCCTCAGGCTATTCAAATGCACCCCATATTTAATACAGCACTATTTACAATATCCAGGAGATGAAAGCAATCTATATGTCCACTCACAGATAAATGGATGAGATGTAGTACATATGTACAATGGAATATTACTTGGCCATAAAAAAGAATGAAACTGGGTCATTTGTAGTGATGTGGATGAACCCAGAGTCTGTTAATAGTGAAAACAGGAAGAGGAAAAAAGTCCCATATTAACATTAATATTTATTTTATATTCTATATTATATAGAAAAAAGGTACAGATGTAGAAGAGCAAATAGGTGGGTGTGGGGAAACAGAAGGCTAAAACGAGCTGGGAGAGCAGCACTGCCATGTGTGAAACAGCGACCAGGAAGCGGCCGCACAGCACGGGGAGCAGTTTGGTGTTTTCTGATGACCTAGAGGGGTAGGGTAGGGAAGCGGTGGTGGGAGGGAAGCACAAAGGCAGGGGCTGTATGTATACACACAGCACTGTAAAGCAATTATACTCCAAATAAAAATGAATTTTGAAAATTAAGAATACCCTCAGAAAACTGTAATCAACAAGAAAAACCTACCCAAATGTTCATGGCAGCACTAATTACAATAAGTAGCCAGGAGATAGAAGCAACCTATGGATAAAGAAGATGTGGTACATGTATACAATGGAATATCACTGAACCATAAAGAATGAACTTGGGTCATTTTAGTAAATGTGGATAGACTAGAGTGTCACCCAGCAATGATCAGAAAATATATAACAACATATACATGAAATCTAGAAAAATGGTACAGATGAACTTACTTGCAGGACAGGAATAGAGAAGCATATGTGGAGAAAAGACATGTGGACACACGGGAAGGTGGGGTGAATAATATAACTCAGCCATGAAAAGGAACAAAATTGGGCTGTTTCTAGTGAAAGTGTTAGTCACTCAGTCGTATCCGACTCTCTGTGACCCCAGGGACTGTAGCCCACCAGGCTCCTCTGTCCATGGAATTCTCCAGGCAAGAGTACTGGAGTGGGTTGTCATTTCCTTCTCCAGGCAATCTTCCCGACCCAGGGACTGAATCCAGGTCTCCTTCATTGCAGGCAGCCTCTTTACCAAATGAGCCACTGGTGAAGACCAATTAACATAAAATATGGAATCTGGAAAAATGATACAGATGAACTGACTTACAGGATAAAAACGTAAGCAGAAGTACAGAACGACAAGTGGACACAGACAAAGAGGAGGGTGGGATGAACTGAGAGAGCAGAGCTGCTAATATATACACTGCCCTGTGTAAAATACACAGCAGGTAAGCAGCTGCAGTACAGACAGCTTAGCTCATGTTCCGCAGCAGCCCAGAGGGCTAGGATGGGGAAAGGTGTGCGTGGGAGGGAGGCTGGCGAGGGTATATGTATACTTATAACTCAGTGCTGTATAGCAGAAACTAACACCAATGTAAACCAAATATCCATAATATACGGGGAAAAAAAACTACCATATGACCCAGCAATCACAATACAGGATGGATCTCACATCACCTAAAGAAAACCACAATTCAAAAACACATGTACCCACTGTCCACTGCAGCACTATTTACAAGAGCCAGGACATGTAATCCACTAATTTTCATCCACAGATGAGTGGATAATAAGATGTGGTCCATACATAGACTGGAATATCATTGAGGAACTAAACTGGGTCATTTGCAGTGATGTGGATGTAATGAGAATCTGTCATACAGGTGAAGTATGTCAGAAAGAGAACCAAATATGGTATATTAACACACATGCATAGAATCTAGAAAAATGGTACAGAAGAACCTCTATGCAGGATGTGACGGTCGCAGAAGCCGAGAAGGGACATGTGGACACAGGGAGAGAGGAAGCTGAGATGCACTGGGAGCACAATGTTGACATATACCCACTACCACTGTAGTGAACCGGCAACCAGTGAGCCCGTGGGAAGCTGCTGCGCAGCTCGCTTGGTGCTCTGTGATGACTAGCAGGGTGGGACAGACGGGGTGGTCGCAGGGAGGCACAAAGGGAGAGGATCTATGTATATAGATGGCTGATTCACTGTTGGACAGCAGAAACTAACACAATATTGAAAAGCAATTATAGTTCAATTTTTTAAAATGTAATTATAAAAGGATCAGTAATAAAAAAAACATGAAACTACCACACAACCCAGCAATCCCACTACTGGGAATGTAATCTGAGAAACCGTAATTCAAAGACACAAGCGACCCCAGTGGTCACTGGTGCACTTCTAAAATATCCAGGACATGGATATGAATGGATAAGATAGTGTGGTACACATATACAAAGGAAATTGCTAATAAAATGGACACAACTGAGTCACTTGTAGTTACATGGATGGAACTGGAGCGTCAGAGTGAGGTAAGTAGGAAAAGGAAAACTGAGTATCACATTAGCACATATACATGGAATCTACAACAGTGGTACAGGAGAACCTATTTATAAAGTAAAAGCAGAGGCACGGAAGCAGAGAATGGACTTGCGGACACGGGAAAGGGAGCGGGGGACAAACTGGGAGAGTAGTCTTAACACACACACACTGCTGTGTGTAAGCGACAGCCGCTAGGAAGCTGCTGTACCGCACAGGGCACTCAGTGAGGTGCTGTGTGATGACCCGCAGAGGTGGGACTGGGTGGGTGCGATGGGGGGAGGCTCAAAAAAGGGGGACATAGGTACACATACAGAGGATTCTCCTTCTGGGACAGCTTTACAATATTGTAAAGCATACATACTCCAATTAAAAATAAATTTTAAAAGATCATTTATCATGAAAAAATAGAAATAGCATGACTCAGAAATCCCATTATTAGGGATATACCCTGAGAAAATGATAATTCAAAAAGACATGCACCCCAATGCTCACTGCAGCACTGTTTACAAAGCCAAGGCACCTAAATGTCCATCCACAGATGAACGGATAAGATGTTGAAAATTTGGAATATTTGGAAATGACGCAGTATTTTTAGCAATAAAAGCAATGAAATTGTGCCATCTGCAGTGATAGGATGGGCCTAGAGTCTTACAGAGTGAAGTAAAGACAAAATCAAATATCACATATTAACACATATACATGGAATCTACAAAACTGGTACAGATGAACCTATCTGCAGGGCAAAGCCGGATGCAGAAGCAGAGAACGAACATGTGGACCTGGGGGAAGGGCAGGCTGGGATGGACTGGCAGCGTGGCGTTGCCATGTCTGCACTGCCATATGTAAACCCGCAGCTCCCGGCAGCTGCTCTCCAGCACAGGGAGCTCCGCGCCACGCTCTGCGCAGGCTCGGGGGGCGTGATTTGGCGGGCTGGAAGGGTCCCCTCCAGAGGGAGGGGACTGACGTATCCTTCCTTCACACTGCTGTAGAGCAGGAACTACCGCAACGCTGAACCAATTATATACCAATTAAATATAAATTTTTAAAAAACCATTATTCATGAAAAAACTAAAAACAGAACTTTCACATGAATCAGCAACTGCAGTGCATATATACCCAGAGAAAACCATAATTCAAAAAGACATGCACCACAAAACTCTTCACAATAAGGACATGGAAGAAACCTAGATGTCCATCCAGAGATGAATGGTTAACAAGATGTGGTACATACATACATGGAATACTACTCGGCCATAAAAAGGAAGGAAATTGGGTCATTCGTAGATATGGATGGAACTAGAGTCTGTTGTACAGAGTGAAGTAATAAATCAGAAAATCAAACACTGTATATTAACACATATATGGAATCTAGAAAAATTAGACATGTAACCATATATGCAGGTCATGAAAAGAGTTGCAAAAGTAGAGAACAGACACTTGGACATGCATGAAGGGGAGGGTAAGAACAATTGAGAGAGCGGCCCTGCATATATACACTCCCATGTGACAAATACCTAGTAAGTGGGAAGTTGCTGTAGAGCTACAGACCTTAGCTTGGTGCTTTGTGATTTCCTAGAGGGATGGGATAAAGAAGGCTGGGGTGGGAGGCAGTCACAAATGGAGGGGATTATGTATAAATATAGCTGATCATTCTGTTGGACAATACAAACTAACAAAACATTCTAAATCAATTAGAGTCCAGTTAAAAATTCAAATAAAAAAAAAAATAAAAGAAGATCAGTAGTCTTAAAAAGAAATTAAGAAGAATTACCATAAGCCCCAGCAATCACATTTCTGGGCATAAAAACTGAGAAAACAATAATTCAAAAGGGCATATACACCCCGATGTTCAATGCAGCACTATTTACAATATCCAGGACATGGAAGAAACCTAGATGTCCATCCACAGATGAATGAATTAAGAAGATGTGGTACATACATACAATGGAACATTATTCAGCCATAAAAAGGAATGAAACTAGGTCATTTGTAGAGCTGTGGCTGGTCCCTGACTCTGTCATACAGAGAAAACTCAGAAAGAGAAAAATGAATATGATTTATTATCACAAATATATGGAATCGAGAAAAGTGGTACAGATGAAACGATCTGCAAATCAGGAATAGACACAGAGAAGTAGAGAACAGACATGCGGTCATAAGGGAAGGGAAGGAGGGGATGCACTGGGAGAGGAGCTTTGCCATATACGCACTGCCGTGCGTCAAACAGTAACAGATAGCTGGTGGGATGCTGCTGTCTACCTCAGGGAGCTCGGCTTGGTGCTCTGTGATGACAATAGTGGGATGACGTGGGCTGGGGTGCAGGGAGGCTCAAAAAAGGAATATATGTATACAAATAGCTGATTCCTTTTATTTTGAACAGCAGCAACTAACACAATATTGTAAAGCAATTATACTCCAGTTAACATATAGATTAAAGAAATAGAAGATCACTAATCTTGAAAAAAGATTAAAAATGGAACTACCATATCATGGCAATCCACTACTGGTATATACCCTGAGAAAACCATCATTCAGCAAGGCACAGGCACCCCAACATTCACTGCAGAACTAATTACCAAAGTCAGGGAATGGAAGCAACCTAAAGATGAATGGATAATGATGTGGGACGCATACAATGGAATATTACTCAGCCAATAAAAGGAACAGAACTGTGCTATTTGCAGTGATGTGGATGGGCTAGACTCTCAGAGTGAGGTCAGTCAGCAAGGAAAATCAAGTAACACATATTAACACAAATAAATGGAATCTAGAAAACTGGAACAGATGAACCTATTTGCAGGGGAAAAACAGATGCAGAAGCAGAGAACAAATAAGTAGACACAGGGAAGGGGAAGGTGGCACAAGCTGGTAGAGCAGCTGCCGTATAAACTACCATGTGTAAAATTCACAGAGGGAAGCAGCTGTACAGTACAGGGAGCCAGCTCCACGTTCATGATGTCCCAGAATGGCAGGACAGGGAGAGGGCTGGGTGGCTGGGAGGCTCAAGAGGAAGGGGATATATGTATATTTATAATTCGTTCACATTGTTTTACAGCAGAAAATAACACTCAAAACCAAGTTTACTCCAATTAAAAGTAAATTAAAATATAGAAAACCATTATTCATGAGAAAAAAAAAAAACACCTAAAAACAGAATTGCCATATAATCCAGAAACCCCACTAATGTGTATATACCCAGAGAAAACCGCAATCCAGAAAGACCCACACCACAATGTTCACTGCAGCACTATTCACAAGAGCCAGGACATGGAAGCCACAGGAATGTCCATCCACAGAGAGACGGTTAAGAAGATGTGGCAGATTTATATAATGGAGTATTACTCAGCCCCAAAGGAAGGAAATTGGGTAACCTGTAGTTTCATGTGGATGGACCTACAGTCGTCTGTCACAGAGTGAAGTAACTCAGAAATCAAGTATCTATTAACACATGTATGGAATCTAAAAAATGATGCAGATGAACTTACATACAGGTCATGAATGGATCTGCTTAAGTGGAGAACGTCACATGGACACGTGGAAAGGGATGGGTACGTCCAGTTAAGGAGAGTGGCGTTGTCATACGTACAGTGACACGTGTGGGAGGCTGCTATACAGCGCTTCAGCTCACTGCCTTGTGATGACCTAAAGGGTCAGAGGCAGTGGCAGCGGGGAAGATGCACAAGGTAGGGTGTATATGTGTACATACACCTGATTCACTCTGGGACAGCAAAAAATAACACAACAATGTAAAGCAATTGTAGTCCGATTTTAAAATAAGCTCAAAAGAACTTTTAAAAGATCAGTAATGCTGGGCAAATAAAACTAACCAAAAACAGAAGTACCACACGCTATAGGAATCCCTTACTGGGCATGTATCCCAAGAAAACTGTAATTCAAAAGGACACGTGCACCCCGATGTTCAATGCAGCAGTATTTTCCACGTCCAGGACATGGAAGCAATCTAGATGTCCATCCACATATAAATGGACTAAGGAATGTGGTACGTACATACCATGGTGTACTGGTGGTGGTGGTTTAGCCACTAAGTCGTGTCCACCTCTGGCGACCCCATGGGCTGTAGCCCACCAGGGTGCTCTGTCTATGGGGTTCTCCAGGCAAGAATCCTGAAGTGGCTTGCCATTTCCTTCTCCAGGGGATCTTCTGGACCCAGGGATTGAACCCGGGTCTCCTGCACTGCAGACTATTTTTTTACCAACTGAGCTACCAGGGAAGCCCATACAATGGTGTATTACTTAACCATAGAAAGGAACGAAATGGGCATTTGCAGTGATGTGGATGGACCTTGAGTTTGTTGTACAGAATGAAGTGAGAAAAACAAGTATCATATATTAAGACATATATATGTAATATAGAAAAATGATACAGATGAACTTACTTGCCGGGCAGGAATACAGAGGCAGACATAGAGAAGGGGCATGTGGACATGGAGAAAGGCAAGGGTGGGATGATTTGGGAGACTAGCGATGACATATACACACTGCCATGTGTAAAACAGATAGCTCTGCTTCAAGCTCTGTGATGACACAGAGGTGAGGGACGCAGGAATGGGGTGGGTGGGACACTCAAGGCAATATATGTATATTTATAAGTTATTCAGAGGGCCACACATCGAAAACTAACACAACATTCTAAACCAATTCTACTCCAATTAAAATATATTTTAAAAATTAAATAAAATACCACTTTTCATGAAAAAAAAAAATCCCCTAAAACCAGAACTATCATATGACCCAGCAATCCCACTACTGGGCATATAACCTAAGAAGACCATAATTCAACAAGACACACTGACCTCAATGCTCAATACAGGACTATTTACAAAACCCAGGATATGGAAGCAACCTATAGGTCCGTAAACAGACGAATGACTTAAGAAGGTGTGGTAGGCTTCGGATTCAAGATGGTAGAGTGGAAGGATGTGCACTCATCCCCTCCTGCGAGAGCACCAAAATCACAACTAGCCGCTGAACAACCATCGACAGGAGGACGCTGGAATCTACCAGAAAAAGATACCCCACGTCCAAAAACAAAGAAGAAGCCACAGCAAGATGGCAGGAGAGGCACAAACACGATAAAATCAAATCCCATACCTGCCAGATGCGTAACCCACAAACTGGAGAACAATACCAAAGAAGTTCTCCCACTGTTGCGAGGGTTCTAAGCCACATGTCAGGCTTCCCAGCCTGGGGATCCGACAGAGGGCCTGGCAATCCCCAAGTAATTTCACTGGAAAGCCGAAGGGATTCAATTACAAGACTTCCGCAGGGCTGGGGGCCTGTCTCTTATACACATCTGAATGGACTTACCCCAGTCTCAGAAGGCACAAACAAAACCTTGTGTGCACCAAGACTCAGAGGAGAGGAGCAGTGACCCCACAGCAGACTGAGCCTAACCCCCTGCTAGTGTTGGAGGGCCTCCTGCAGGGTGTGGGTTGGCAGGGGTTCATCACAGGGACGCGGGCACTGGCAGCAGCTGTCTGGGAAGGTCCCCCTTAGAGTAAATAAACCCTCTTGGGGGTCACCATTAACCCTACCAGAGAGTCCATAGACCGCAGGGCTGGGTCACCTCGGGCCAGAAAGGTATCAGGGAGAGAGTGCAACCCCATCCATCAGCAGATAGTTGGATCTGAGCAAGGCCCACCAAAGTAAGATCCAGTTTTTCCCCACCACAGTCCCTCCCATCAGGAAGCTTACACAAGCCTGGCCCCCTCCACCAGAGGGCAAACAGAAGAGGCAAGAAGAACCGCAGTTCTACAGCAACTAAAACAAAAACCACATTACAGAAAGAACCACGATGAAAAAGCAGAAAGTTACGTCCCAGATAAGGGAACAAGAGAAAACCCCCCCCAAAAAACAACTAAATTAAGTGGAGGTAGGCAACCTTACAGAAAAAGAGTTCAGAATAATGATAGTAAAGATGATTCAGAATATCAGGAAAAGAATGGAGGCAAAGATTGAGAAGATGCAAGAAATGTTTACCAAGGCCTACAAGAACTAAAGCACAAACAAACAGAGATGAATAATACACTAGAAGGAATCAACAGCAGAATAACTGAGGCAGAAGAATGGATAAATGACCTGGAGGACAGAATGCAGAAATCCCTGCCACAGAACAGAATATAGAAAAAAGAATGAAAAGAAGACAACCTAAGAGACCTCCGGGACAACATTAAATGCACCAACATTAGCATTACAGGGGTCCCAGAAAGAAGAGAGAAAGGACCTGAGAAAATATTTGAAGAGATAATAGCTGAAAACTTCCCTAACATGGGAAAGGAGATAGTCAACCAAGTCCAGGAAGCAGAGAGAGTCCCAGGCAGGATAAACCCAAGGAGGAGCACACTGAGACACATAGTAATCAAACTGACAAAAATTAAAGACAGAGATAAAATATTAACAGCAACAAGGAAAAGATGACAACATACAAGGGAACTCCCATTAGTCTATCAGCTGATTTCTCAATTGAAACTCTACAAGCCAGAAGGGAATGGCAGGATATATTGAAAGTGAGGAAAGGGAAGAATTTACAACCAAGAATACTCTAACCAGCAAGACATTCATTCAGATTTGATGGAGAAATCAAAAGCTTTCCAGACAAGCAAAAGTTAAGAGAATTCAGCACCACCAAACCAGCTTTATAACAAATGCTAAAGAAACTTCTCTAGGCAGAAAACAAGAGAAGGAAAAGATGTACCCCTACAAAAAATAAACCCAGAACAATTAAGAAAACAATAATAGGATCATACATATCGATAATTACCTTAAATGTAAATGCATCAAATACACCAAAAGACATACACAGACTGAGCAGATTAAAACACGTGCACGTATGCACTTCTACTTACCACATCACTCCACTTGACCTCCCCCAAATTGTATGTAGTTATTTTATATTGTTAGGTTAATCATGCTCCTATTATGGTTTGCAATTGCAATTATCTTTTATTTTTTATCTGGCTATTGGTTGTGAAAACTGATAAACATCTTTCAATATTGTGATTATGTAACTATTACTCACTTAAGTGTATCATGATTGGTCAACAGAAAAATAAGAGAATTCTATATCACCAAAACAACCATTTAATAGAAAACCTTATAAGCACTTTTTAAAATCCAAATGCAAATCAAAATTATCTTGGAATTTTTTGAAAAATACAAATACCCAGGTATTGCTGTATTTTGGTCAGAGTTCCAGGTATGTTTCTAATGAGCAGTCATGTTTAAAAAACAACTGGACTATATGAGCATCTTATACAATTTATTTGATTTTTTTAATTTCATTTTCAGTGCTCCCATTTCATTTAGTTTGTTTTCCGCTTTCTCCATCTCTTTTTTTGGATGTTCTTTCTCAAGGCTTTATCAAGCATAGAAGAAAAGCCCTTGTATACATATATATAGATAATATGTATAATTGTATATATTTTAGAAAACTTACAAGTTTTGCCTAACTAAAAAATTTATCAAATTAAAATCTACATTTTGATTCCACTTGTTTGACTTAGTATAAATAGAATGCTAGATTTCTAATTAAAAAAAAAAAAAAAAAGATATCCAAAAAGTACCAAAGGTTCA
>SJYT01069118.1:975931-1056217 GCA_006410635.1 Cephalophus harveyi | reverse complement strand
GTCCATGGGGTCGCAAAGAGTCGGACACGACTGAGCAACTTCACTTTCACTTCACTTTGATGCTGGGAGGGATTGGAGGCAGGAGGAGAAGGGGACGACCGAGGATGAGATGGCTGGATGGCATCACTGACTCGATGAACGTGAATCTGAGTGAACTCCGGGAGTTGGTGATGGACAGGGAGGCCTGGGGTGTTGCGATTCATGGGGTCGCAGAGTCTGACACGACTGAGCGACTGAACTGAGGAATATTCATCTTTCTTTCCTTTAAAAATAGATAATCATCCCCAAAAAAGATGTGGGGTGTGCGTGTATGTATGTATATATACATATATGTACACAATGGAGTAGTACTCTGCCATAAAAAGGAACAATATTGGGTCATTTGTAGTGATGTGGTTGGACCTTCACTCTGTCATACAGAGTGAAGTCAGAAAAACAAATACCATATATTAACATACAGATATGGCATGCAGAACAATGGTACAGATGATCCTATCTGCAGGGCAGAAATAGAGATGCAGAAGTAGAGAATGGACATGTGAACCCAAGGGAAGGGGAGTGTGAAACAAACTGGTAGAGTAGCGCTGCCACATAAACATCACCATGTATAAAATACGTAAGTAGTGGGAAGCTGCGGTGTAGCACTGGAAACTCAGCTCGACGCTCTGTGATGACCCAGACGGGTGGGGTGGAGGGTGGGAGGAAGGGATATAGGTATACTTATAACTTATTCCCACCGTGGTACAAAAGAAACTACATAACAATGTAAGCCAATTTAAATCCAATTAAAAGTAAATTTTATTCATGAAACAAAACTAAAAATAGAACTATCACGTAACCCAGTGACCCCACTACTGAATATATACCGAGAGAAAACCCTAATTCAAAAAGACACACACATCACAATGTTCACTGCAGCAGTATTCACCATAGCCAGGACATGGAAGCAAACTAAATGTCCATTCACAGATGAATGGATAAGCAGATATGGTTTACACACACACACACACACACACACAATGGAGTATTACTCAGAGATAAAGAAGAATGAAATTGGGTCATTTGTAATGATGTGGATGGAACTAGAATCTGTCATACAGAGTGAGGTAAGTTAGAAAGAGAAAATCAAATGTTGTACATTAACACATATATGGAACCTAGAAAAATGGTACAGATGAACATACGTGCAGAGCAGGAAAAGAGTCCCAGAAGTATTCACCAGACATACGGACATGGGGGAATGCAGGACAGGATGAATTTAGAGACAAGCACTGAAATATACACAGTGTCATGAGTAAAACAGGCAAGTAGTGGGAAGCTGCTGTATAGCACAGGCAGCTCAGCTCAGGGCTTTGTGATGTCCATAAAGGGGTGATGGGACGGAGGGCACGGCAGTGGGAGCGAGCCCCAAAGGGAGGGTATATATGTACACATGTAGGCAATTCGCTTTGTTGGACAGCAGACACTAACAACATTGTAAAGCAATTGTACTCCAATTAGAAAATAAATTTTAAAAATAAAAGATCATTAATGTGGTTAAAAAAAAAAATCTTAAAAATAGAACTACCATATGCCCAAGCAATCCCACTCCCAGGTATATAATCTGAGAAAACCACTAGGTCAAAAAGATATATGCACCCCAATAGTCAACACATTATTTACAATATCCAGGACATGGAAGCAAACTAAATGCCCATGCTCAGATGAATGGATGAAGATGTGGTATGTACAGACACACAAGGGAATATTACTCAGCCTATACACCCATAGAAAACTTGAACTGAAGAAGACACATGAGGCTTCCCTGGCGGCTCAGTGGTGAAGAACCTGCCTGACACTGCAGGAGACATGGGTTCCACCCCTGGTCTGGGAGGATCTCAGGTACTTCATTGTGACTAAGCCCGTGCACCGCAACAACTGAGCCTGGGCTCTGGGGCCCAGGAACCACAAGAGCTGGGCCCACATGCTGCAACCAGTGAGGCTCGAAGCCCACAGGCCCTGGAGCCAATGCACTGAGAAGCCCATGCACCCCAACTAGAGAGCAGCCCCCGCTCACCACAACTAGAGAAAAGCTCAGGCAGCAAAAGAGACCCAGTATAGCCAAAAATGAATAAATAAAATTGTTGTTAAAAAAGACACGTGGTGCCCAATGTTTATTGCAGCACTATTTACAAAAGCCAGGATATGGAGTAACCTAGATGTCCGGCAACAGATGAATGGATTAAGAAGATGTAGTCCATACATACAATGGAATATTATTCAGCCATAAAATGGAGAGAAAGTGGGTCATCTGTAGTGCTGTGGCTCGTCCTTGACTCTCAGAGGGTAACAGGCAGGAAGGCCAGGGGTCTCCAACGGAGGAAATAGGCTGCAAGTGTCAGACACTTCTCTCTGTTAGGCAGCAGGAGGAAACAAACTACTCGTGTTATATTTTTTCCTCTTCTCTATACAAATTTAAAGAGCTTTCTTTTAAAATTATGTGTTGCCATGACAACACCTAGTTTCACCTGAACTTAACTTTTCTCAAACCATGAGCTAACCAATGCATTTTTCTTATGGAAATGTTGGTCTTAAGCTATGTTAATGAACTACATATTTACCCTAGACTCTGTCTTCAAGTCAGTTCCACCTAAGACTCAGAATGGACCTGACGAACCTGTATGTTTTACTCATACATTGTTCTCCTAATCTATGTTAATAAAACTAAATATTTACTTGGAAACCTGCCTTTCTTCAAGATTCATGTCAATTGTTTTATGGCCCGGGATGACTCATCTGGTGCCAATTTATTTCAAAATGCATGTTGTGGGTGAGGGGCCTGGTGCCACTCCGAGTTTTGAGACATCTCCTTTCTAAAATTAACAGCTTGCTAGTAGCTGTATAATATCAGGCTAAAGACTAGCAGGTGGGCGGGCACTCTTTCTGCCCCCTTCTGATGTCTATGTCAGAAGCTTTCTCTATCTCTTTTATACTTTAATAAAACTTTATTACACAAAAGCTCTGAGTGATCAAGCCTCATCACTGGCCCCGGATAGAATCCTTCTCCTCCGGAGGCCAGGAAACCCAGCGTCTTTCACGGTTCAGCAACATCCTTTCATACAGAGTGAACTCAGAAAGAGAAAAACGAGTCTCATATATTAACACATACACATGGAATCTAGAAAAATGATACAGTTGAACTTATATGCAGGCCATGAACAGAGTTGCAGAAGTAGAGAATGGACACATGGACACATGGGACAAGGAGAGCCAGACCAACTGAGAGGGCAGAGCGGCATAAACACACTGCCATGTGTACAACAGCCAGCCAGTGGCAGCTGCTCTACAGCACAGGGAGTTCAGTTCACTGCTTTGCAATTACTCAGAGGGACGGAGAGGGCGAGGATGGAGGGGCTGAGATGTGTATAAGAGACAGGTTTGCAATTGCAATTATCTTTTATTTTTCGTCTGGCTATTGATTGTGAAAACTGATAAACATCTTTCACTATTGTGATAATGTATAAGTTCACTGCTTTGCAATTACTCAGAGGGACGGAGAGGGCGAGGATGGAGGGGCTGGGGTGGGAGGGAGGCCCAAACGGAAGGGGTATATGTACATATAGGTGATTCACTGTTGGGTAGAAGTCAACACATCATTTTAAAGAAATTATATGTCCATTAAAAAATAAACAGAAGATCATTAATGACAAAAAAATCTAAACACAGAACAACTATTTGCCCTAGGAATCCCTTACTGGGCATATAACCTGAGAAAACCATAATTCAAAAAACAAAAACAAAACAAAACACATGCACCCCGATGTTCAATGTTGTACTATTTACAATAGTCATGGAAGCAACCCAGATGTCCAACAACAGATGAATGGAATAGGAAGATATGGTACATACACACAATGGAATATTACTAAGCCATAAAAAGGAAGGAACTGAGTCAGTTGAACTGAGGTTGAAGCGACTTAGCAGCAGCAGCAGCAGCAGATGTATCTAGAGCCTCTCATACAGAGTGAATAAGTCAGAGAGAGAAAAATAAATATCATGTATTAACACATAATTCAGTTCAGTTCAGTCGCTCAGTCGTGTCTGACTCTTTGCGACCCCAAGAATCGCAGCATGCCAGGCCTCTCTGTCCATCACCATCCCTCGGAGTTCACTCAGACTCACGTCCATCGAGTCCGTGATGCCATCCAGCCATCTCATCCTCAGTTGTCCCTTTCTCCTCCTGCCCCCAACCCCTCACTTTGGCATGAGGTGGCCAAAGTACTGGAGTTTCAGCTTTAGCATCCTTCCTTCCAATGAACACCCAGGACTGATCTCCTTCAGAATGGACTGGTTGGAACTACCGTATGACCCAACAATTCCATTACTGGGCACATAACCTGGTAAAACCATAATTCAAAAAGACACATGCACCCCAACGTTCACTGCAGCACTGTTTACAATAGCCAGAACATAGAAGCAACCTAGATGTCCAGCGACAGGTGAATGGACTAAGATGTGGTACATATATACAACAGAATATTACTTAGTCATAAAAAGGAGCAAAACTCGGTCATTATTAGTGATGTAGATGGACCTAGAGTCTATGATACAGAGTGAAGTAAGTCAGAAAGAGAAAAAAAGTATTGGATATTAAGGCACATATGTGGAATGTAGGTGAACCTATTTGCCGGGCAGGAACAGCAATGGAGGTGTAGAGAACAGATGTGTAGACACAAGGTGGATGGCAGTGGGGGAGGGGTGGGATGAATTGGGAGATTGGGGTTGACAGGTATACACTACCATGGGTAAAATAGATAGTGGGAACCCATGCGGGAAGGTTCTCACCTGGGTAGGGAGCTCATCTCGGCTGTGGTGACCTAGAGGGGTGGGATGGAGGTTCAAGAGGGAGTTGATATACTGTATTCTTATAACCGATTCACTTAGTTGTACAGCAGAAAGCAACACAACATTGTAAAGCAATTATACCCCAATTAAAGAAAAAATGAAATTATCGTTAAGGGGATGGGGAGAGGAAAAAATTAGGCGACTGGGACTGACATATAGACAGTACTATAAAATAACTAACAGCAACCTACTTATAGCACAGGGGACTCGACACAATACTCTGTAATGACCTAGAAAAGAGTGGATATATGTATATGTGGGGCTTACCTGATGGGAGAAAAAACCTGCAGATCAATATATGAGCAAACCAAATTCAACACTACATTAAAAGAATAATACAACAGGACCACATGGGATTTATTTCTGGAAAGTGAGGACGTTTCCACGTGAAAAATCACTCAATGTAATAAGCCATATTAACAAAATGAAGAACAAAAACCATATAATCATCTCAAATACATGCAGAAAAACCATTTAACAAAACTCAATATCCTTTCATGAGAAAAACTCAACAAAGATTAAAAAAAAACAAAACTTCCTCAATATAATAAAGGCCATATATGAAAAGCCCACAGCTATTAGCCATCATCAAACTCAATGACAAAAAGCTGAAAGTTTTACCTCTCAGATCACGAACAAGACAAGAATGCTCACATCTGCCAGTTTGTATTCAACACAGTATTGGAAGTTCTAGCCATGACCATTTGACCAAGGGAAAAGAAAAGAAAAAAGTAACCATAAAGACTGTACCCAAAAAACCTGTTAGAAAAAATGGATTCAGCAAAGTTGCAGGATATGAGATCAACATCCCCAAATCAGTTGTGCTTCTGTATACTTAAAAAGCAACCTGAAAGGGAAATGAAGAAAACAATCCCGTTTGCAATAGAATAAAAAAGGATAAAATACTTAGAAATAAACATAACCAAAGGAGCAAGACTTGTACACTGAAAACTACACAACGCTGCAAAGATGACATCAACAAACAGACACCCTGTATCCATGAACTGGAACACAATATTGTTAAGACCATCTACAGACTCAATACAATCAATCCCTATAAATCCCACAACTTTTTTTTTTTTAATAAAAACAGAAAAATCTATCCTAAAATGTGTATGTAATCTAAAGGGACCCCCAAATAGCCACAAACAATTTTAAAAGGAAAGAGCACAGTTGAAGATCTCAAGCTTCCTAATTTAAAAACTTATCATACAGCTACATTAATCAAAACAGTCATCAAGACAGACTTACAGACCAATTCAATAAAGAGCCCATATGTTCAAATGTTCTTTCAACAAGGGTGCCAAGTCCACTCAACAGGGAAAGACAGTCCTTTCAACAAACAGTGTTGGGAAAACTAGATACCTACATGCAAGATCTTAACACTGTCTACAAAAACTAATTCAAAATGTACCAAAGATTTCAACATGAAACCTAAAACTATACAACCCTTAGAAGAAAACAGTGGAGGGACTTCCCTGGCAGTTCAGTGGTTAAGACTGAAAGCTTCCACTGCAGGCAGTGTGAGTTCAATCCCTGGTCAGGGAACTAAGATCTCACCTGCAATGCAACACAGCCAAAACAAAGAAAACATGGTGGAAAAAGCCTCACAACACTGGATTTGGCAATGATTTCTTGGATATGAGACCAAAGGCAAGAACAGAAAAATTTAAAAGTTTTGTGCATCAAAAGACACTATCAGAGTAACAAGGCAACCTATAGAACAGGAGAAAATACTTGCAAATCACATGCATGACATAGGATTGATATCCAGAATATTCAGAGAACTCCCGCAACTTCACAATAAAAATTTTTTTAAAAAATCAATTAAAACATGGACAAAGGACTGTATTCAAGCACCGCAAATGGGCTCATGACCATGTGAACCTCAACCTCACTAATTATCAGGGAAATGCAAATCAAAATCAGGAATACTACTTCATGATCCTTAGACTGTCTCAGACAGTAAAGAATCTGCCTGCAATGCAGGAGACCCAGGTTCAATCCCTGGGTAGGGAAGATCCCTTGGAGAAAGTAATGGCAACCCACTCCAGGATTCTTACCTGGAGAATCCCATGGAAAGAGGAGCCTGGCGGGCTACAATCCATGGGGTCAAAAAGAGCTGGACATGACTGAGCAACTAACACTTTCACACTTTCAGATTCATTTATCAACAAACTGGAAAATAACAAGTGGTGAGAAATCTGAACACCTGTGCACTGCTGGGGAACATAAAGTGGTATAGCTACTATGTTAAAGAATATGATAGTTCCTCAAAAAATTAAACACAGCATCACCATGATCTGGCAATTTCACTTCTGAAATTAAAAGCAGGAACATGAACAGATACTTCTCCACTCCTGTTTATAGCAGCATTATTCACAACAGTCAGAAGGTAGAAGCAACCCAAATGCCCACTATGTGGGTGGATAAGATACAATTATGGTATACACATAGTTAAAATAAATATCCAGCCTTAAAAAGAAGAAAATTCTAACACATGTGACTACACAGAAAAACCTTGAAAAATATTATGCTAAGTGAAATAAGTCAAAAGGGCAAATACAGTATGATTCCACTCAAGGAGGTACTTATTAGTATAGTCAAGTTCAGAGACGGAAAGCAGAATGGTGCTGCCAGGGGCTAGGGGAAGGAAGACTGGGGAGTTCTGGTTTAACGTGTACAGTTTTCTGCAAGATGAAAAATGTTCTGAAGATGGATAGTAGTAACCGTCCTACAACAATGTGACTGTAACTAATGCCACTTAACTGCACACCTAAAAATGACTAAAATAAGCTTCATGTTATATACATTTTACCACAAACAAAAACAACAAAACTTTCTTGACTTTGCCCTTTTCACCTAAAATTTTTGTAAAAGTCACTTATATTCCCCTCCCTTGCTCTTCCACAGAAACTTTCTCTGGAAAACCTCTCATTCTTTTTACATCTCCAAATTCAATGGTCACTTCTAAGTCTCACTTACTCTATTCTACTATTATATCTGACAGAGACCCTAAGGTCCTTTTTCCTCCATGACCTCCTAGTTCTCTTTGTCTCTCCAACTAAGAATCTTCCTTTGTTCTGCCCTGTTGCACCAGGGTTTTGTTCTCAGTCTCCTTATTTTACCACTCTTCTCTAAGGCAATCCCAGCCACTCTTTTGGTCTTAACTGTCCCCTCCATGCCTAATTTTCCACAGGGTGAAATAAGTATGTTTCCCTCTACAGTGGTATCAGAATCAGCTTCCAAGTATATTTTCTTTCTCATTCTGATTCCTATTCAGTCTAGTTGGAAAATGAACTACCTTTTCTTTCCTCAACTAGACTTGCGATTTCGGAAGACAAGGATTAAATCTTTCCATTTGAATTAAACTCTAGGCCAACACTATCCAACAGAACTCTCTGCAACTGCAGAAATGTTTTATATTTGCACTGTTCAATACAAATAAACCACATATGGCCACCAAGCACCTAAAATGTGGCTAGTACAGCTGAAGACCTGAACTTTTAGTTTTAATTTATCGTTACAGTCACATAGGGCTAGTGGGTAACTGGACAGTTTTGCTCTAGAAATCCCTCAGTAATACTGTATTCTAGTCTGCCTCAGGTTAGTACTTTTTTTCCTTGTCACAGAGACAAGAATATGAAATAGCCTGACCCACTAAGGCTAGATATTGGTCCTTATAACTTTCATCATCAAAGAACATAAAACACTTGTGCCAATTCTGGGTTTCTCATATAATCTCTGTGATGGGTTTAGTTTTCAAGGGCTGCTCTTCAGTCTGATGCATTGACACTATTCTATTAAGTTAAAGATTTCAAAGAAAAAGAAAGCATCCTACCATTTTCACAATGTAGTAGGCCATGGCATGCAAGTGTCGAGTGGAAGTGCCACTACCAATCACAAAGTAATTTGTATATTTCATTTCTGGAGGAACTTTGATGACACAAATGTCTCTTGCATTTTCTTGCCTCAGAAGTGAAACCAGCATATCGATGTCAAACTTGGGACCAGTGTGATCTGAAACGCACAAAGATTTGGTTGTGTCAGGTGGCCAAGAGAAGACAGACATGCTGAGCACTCAGAAATGCAGGCAGCTGACAGCAAAACTGCTCCTCTGGGAGGGTGTTCAGATCTGAAATGCTTTGTAAAACAACAGGGCCCAGGCCTCCTGGAAGTTGAACCTGGCCTCTGGCTTTATACAGCACTGCTCAACTTTTCTGGGAAGGTGCTCAGGTCACAGAGAGCCACCACATCCTTTCCTATTAGCAAATGCTAGTACCAAACACCAGCAATAACCGCTTGTGTTTCAGTACTTGAGGAAACAAGTAACACTGCTCAAGCAGAGAACTGCTACACAAAGAGAGGAAAACAGAAGCACAATGTGGCGAGGTGGTAATACCCTGCGACATAGTAAACTGAATTCCAGCCAGAAAGGGTCACAGAACTAGCGCTGGGAACTGGAAGCTCTTACATAGTATCTGGCCCACAACCTCCATCTGAGAAACTCAGACCTAGCCAAGTATGTGTGGCCCCAGACCTACCAACTCGAGGGCTAGAAGTTTAACAGCAGTTCTCATTCTGAACTTTCAAGTTTTTCTTACAATGTCATTTGGGTTATGTAACAACTGTTATGTGAAAATCTTTTTCCCCCCTCTGGAGATTTAGATACTTGGATTGTCACCGTGATGTATTATAGCCTCTGGACTTACAGTTCTCTTAAAGTTGACTCCCAAGACGCTAGATGTTAACCTCTCCCTCTCATCTTTCACAGGTGTGATCTGTTTACCATCTCTCAAGCGTCTAAAAACTTACACAAATAGGAGGCCCTTAAATTGGCCATATCTCCTATTAGCGCTTCTTACTGCACCCTTTAGCCCCCAGCCCCTTGCTCCTCCTCAGAATTCTCACGCCCCAACACTCTTGACAAGTCCATTTCTCAGGACCCTAGGAAGAGAGTGAAGGGAGATGAGGAAGCTGAGGGTGTGATGCCAAGAGTCCGGGGTGGCTATTCGGACGGACGCCGGGGGTTTCGGAGACTGATTCAGTTCATCTCTTGGTCTCACTGAAATGCAAAGCTGGTGCCAACAACCTTTGCAGGCCCTTCCGGTTCTGCTTTGTAGAAGTTTTGTGACCCAAAGAAAAATGCAGAGAGAACTCAGCATCCACGAAGGACCCGCCTCCCCACCCCATGCCCGTACCTGCGGTGCCAGACTCCGGGAATCCCTCGTCGGCTGACCCCTCCGCCGGCTCCTCCAGGCCTGGCCCGCTGTGCAGGCCGCGCGCTCGGTCCGGGGCCAAGCAGGCCCTGCCGAGTGTTGCCCTCGCCGTAGGCCTTCCCACGGCCAGCAGCCGAAGACGGGGCGCCGCACTAGCCGCGGGCCACGCGCGGGGGAAAATGGCCCGGCAGCACAGCTGCGCCCCGAGCCGCAGCGCCACAAAGCTCCCGGGCCCCATCGTAATAGCCTGGCGTCGACTCACGGGGCGGGGCTTAATGAGGCTCGTGCAGGTGTGCGGCTTTCGATTGGCTAGGTCAATGCTGCTGGGCACGGAAAATTGACGTCAGGAGCGTGGGCGTGGCCAGAAGGTGGACTGTGGGCGGAGTATGAAAACCAGGCAGGGGAGGAGGATGGTAACCCAACAGTGACCCGGAAGAATTTAGGTATTAGGAAGATAATTATTTTTTGACGTTACTTTGTAATTTACACTACATTTTTGCTGTAATGATTCTGTTTCTAAACATATAAGATTGTAAACTTGAGGACTAATTTTACGTTTAGGTATAACACATTGATAAATATCTGAAGTAATGCATATCCATCAGAGTAAGTTTTTCTTTGATAATATTTTGAGTGATTTTTCTCACGATAGGTAGTTATTCTAATTACTAACTAAGCCATAGTAACTGAATGTTTAATAGCAGTCTTCCACCAAACACCCAGATTTGCTTTTGACAAACGACATTGGCACTTAAACATCCATAATAATGGACAATATGAAAATCATTATATGTTTTCTACATTAATATTTTACTAATTGAGTCTTTAATGAATCAAACTTCTAACATTTCAAGTAAAAAAAAAAGACATAAATTTAAACCAGGCAAGTTTTCCCTACTTGGTTATGAATTTTTTTCCCCCCTGGCTAGCATTCACATGTTTCAAGTAAACATTCATTTGCTTTGTTCTTAATTCATTCTTTCTACATTTAAAAAATGTTTACTATATACAAGCTGCTGAAACACATGAAGAGAAACAGTTTGCCATTAGCCTTCTTTGCCCAATGGTGGTTTCTTTGTGTTTTATTACAGCTAAGGCAACAATACAAAAGTATTTTAAAATTTAGTAGGAGTTTTTGACTTTTCTAGAAAAGTGGACTAGAATTATCCCAATATATATGTGTCTAATTCATAATCTAACATTTGGGAGAAAAGGAGCAAAAGAAAAGGAAATGTAATAGTTAATCCAATGTAAGCCTAAGGTTCCCAGTCTCTTAGGCTTCACTCCATGCCTTTTGCCTCCAGAGCCATCTGCTGCTGCTGCTGCTGCTGCTGCTGCTAAGTCGCATCAGTCGTGTCCGACTCTGTGCGACCCCATAGACGGCAACCCACCAGGCTCCCCCGTCCCTGGGATTCTCCAGGCAAGAATACTGGAGTGGGTTGCCATTTCCTTCTCCAATGCATGAAGGAGAAAAGTAAAAGTGAAGTCACTCAGTCGTGTCCAACTCTTAGTGACCCCATGGACTGCAGCCTACCAGGCTCCTCCGTCCATGGATTTTCCAGGCAAGAGTACTGGAGTGGGGTGCCATTGCCTTCTCCACCAGAGCCATCTAGAAATCTGAAATTTGTCAAAATAGAGAGATAATTAAATAGAAAAGGGGTTGTGGAACAGACAATTTAGTTTAAAAGGAGAGTTTTATCAGAAATTATTTTTACACATTTTAATAACAGAAATCAGAATGTAAACCTTAAGAAAAGAAGCCTTTCTCTTTCTCCTCACTCCAAGCTCTGTCTCACTACTGGATATACTGTTTCAACATCACTAGCAATCAAAGAAATTCGAATAAAAGCAACAAAGAGATCCCTCTTCCAGTCAATAAAATTGGCACCAATCAGTAACATGTGGCAGTAGCAAGAGGGGATTAGCATTCTAATACATTGTGAAGGGGTGTAAAATGTCACTGTTCCTTTCTCAGAAATCTCAAAATACATCTGTTCTTTCTTCAAACCATTCTACTTCTATGAATTTTTCCTTAGAAATAATTTTTCCTTTTCAATAAAATATCTAGATTCTAGGGAATTCCCTGGTGGCTCAGTGGTAAAGAGTTTGCCCATCAATGCCAGAGACAAGGGTTTGATCCCTGATCCCACATGCCTCGGAGTAGCTGGGCTTGTGTGCCACAACTATTGAGCCTGTGCGCTAGAGCCTGGGAGTCGCAACTACTGAGCCCATGTGCTGTAACTGCTAAAGCGCGCGTGTCCTGGAGCCCCTGCTATGCAACAAGAGAAGCCACTGCAATGAGAAGCCCATGCACCGCAACCAGAGAGAAGCCCCTTCTGGCCGTAACTGGAGAAAGCCCGCACAGCAATGAATAAATATTTTATAAATAAATAAATAAAATTTAAAAATAAAACATCTGGATTCTAGTAATTTCAAAAGAAGAATTTAGGGATTAGGAATTAGGTTTTGTAGGAGTCAGAGCACTAGCATTTTACGACTCACCTTGCATAGCCTTGCACTGTAGTGACACACTCTTTGTATTGTTATTATTTTTTCTTGATGTCTCCATTCACCAAAATGTAAACAGTATGAAGGCAGAAATTTTTGTTTAGTAACTGTTCTCTCCATGGCGTCTAAAGCTGAATGTACAAAAGTTGCTTCTGTTGATGACATTGGAATTAGGACATAGCCCATTACCAAAGAAATTATCGAGATTCCCTCGCAAATTGGAAATCCCATGAGGAAAATCTGCTGTCCTGGGATGGGGTTGGGTGGGAGGCAGAGGTAGAAAGGACCATTTGGAACACATGTTTAGGTCAGACCTTAGTTACACTCCCCAGTGGACTTATTTTATGCCAATGGACTGCACCCTGGGGCTCACCTCAGTGAGAATAATGAATGCTGAGTTGCAGTTCAGGATTGAATTGTAGGATGTGAGAGCTGAAAGAAACCCAGGGAGGAAAACTGCTTTGCCTGTGGCCAAGCTGGAACCAGAAGCTGATTCTGAACTCCAGCATGCTAACTTCTGAAAGGAAGAGGCTAGCAGATGAAGAGAGCAAATATTATAGCTCAAGTGCCTGGAACAGTGCCAAGTACCTAGCAGCTACTCCAAATGGTCAATACATTACTTACTTTCTTTTAAAGAGCTCCAGGCATTCATTTTTAAAAATTAAAAACCACAGAAACTAAATAAACACCTGTGTGTACCACCACAAATATTCACACTGCTTCAAGTTATTTTTTTTTTAAATAAGAATAAAGTGTTACAGATAAAGTTAAGTCTCATCTTCTTCACTTCCATTTCCCCACAGACATGAACTTGGTGCTTCTCCCAGAATTTGCCATCAGTTCCGTATTCCACTGGTTTTTCACATCCCAAACCTGTTTTACCACCTGCATTTGCCATCTCATTTAATGGGATCATCACACACACATACCCAATTCTCCTAAACTCTGGATTGCATTCACTACAGGATCTTTATGCAACAACTATTCCCTTGTCAAATCCTGTTTATGCTACTTCGAAAATACTTTTTGAATCCAACTTCTAGTCTTCATTCTCATTGTTCTTTCCTTTGTCTGAGACCTCAATAACTTTTGGCTCATTACTGGGACAGACTCCTACCTGGGTCTCCTGTCTCTAATCCGTCTCCATTCTTTCCATCCTCCATCCTGCCAACTAAAATTATTTTAGCTTCATCTGCTCTTTGCTGTTTTCCAAACACACCATAACCTTTCCATGCTGAGCTTTGCACATACTATTCCATGCCGTGTTTCTAGAATGCCCTTCTTCCACCTTTGCACATGACAAACTCAGACCCACTCTGTAAAACCTACTTTTAAACATTAAGATATCTACCCCGACTCTCTCAGATGGTCCTTCCAAAACCCTCTTCCCTTTGTTCATAAATATCTTTAACATTTACCATGTTTGATTGGATGATAGCCCATTTGAAAAGACTTAGATTTCCAGCTCTTCTGTTTACTAGCAGTTTAAAACTGAAGTCCATTGATCTCCTTGAGCCTTTTATTTATCACTTCCTCTCAGTGCTTTTTCTAGCACTGATAAAACTGCTGACATGATCCCACAACATTTTGGACTTTCAAATACAAATATATGATATGGACGTGTGAGTGTGTGTGAGTGTCTGTGTGTATGTATGCGTGCGCACGCTCAGTTGCTCAGTTGTGTCCTCTTTTGTGACCCCCATGGACCGTGGCACGCCAGGCTCCTTTGTCCGTGGAATTTCCCAAACAAGAATACTGGAGTGGGTTGCCATTTCCTAATCCAGGCGATCTTCCCAACCCAGAGATTGAACCCATGTCTCTTGTATCTCCTGCATTTGTAGGCAGATTCTTTACCACGGCGCCACCTGGGAAGCCCCATATGATATGGAGGACATTTACTCTACTCATCCTCTCTCCCTCTGTCTAGAAGCTCCTGAGGGACAGGGACTATTCACCTTTCCCCTCCCTGCCCTTGCCCTGCGCCTGGCACTGGAAACCTTGGTGAGCATCCTTGAGGAGACAGTGAATCACCAGTCTACTGAATGACCCACTGTATGGGTGGGTGACCCACCGGATGCAAGCTGCACATTAAGAAGAAAGTATACTCTTCATTGTGAGGATGAGTACATGGAGGGCTGGTACCCTTCAAGTCCCTGTCAATTCCTGTCGGCTGTGGGAGAAAAGATAGCCTCGTTGCCTGCCAGCACCCAGGAAACCGAGGGAACAGCGTGGTGCTCAGAAGCCCAGCTCTGGAGTGAGCGACAGTTCTGAAATCTGAGGGAAAAGACCTGCCTAAGCCAAGAGGTGGGGATGTGAGCCTGCACTTTGGCCCAACAAACAGGCTCATTGGAAAAACGGTGGAGGAGTTTCTTCCCACAGAGAAGCCTCCTCCTTGAGAGGCCCCTGGCAGGCGGGACTCTGTGATGCCCTTAAACCACAGGCTCCATGCTTCCTGGGGCACCAACAATTCATCCCATTGCAAACCTCAATACCCACCCCAGGTTGCACTCGTGTCCTTGCAGCACGGAGGGCATGTCTGGCAAATGAACGGAAAACATCTGAGCAGCAGGCAACAGAGACTCCACACTCTGCGGGCAGGTGGGGTGAAAAACGACAGAAGTGCCGACCTCTAGGCTTATAAAACAGTGAGTCCCTGTCACCCAACTTCTGCTTAAATGGATTTTCCCTCTTCCAATCAGGAGACTACAAAAAGGAGGACAAAGTGACTTTTAAATAGAAATACACAAATGTAGCACTTCTAGAATTAATTTATTAAAGAGGTAATTTTAATCCTAGCCCTTCCCTCTGCAAGGTCTCCTGAAAGTAGAAATAGTACAATGAGAATGGAAATCTGAGGAAATGGGTGAAACTTAAAATGAGGCAGGAATATTGACCGACAGCTGCAACTGCCCAGTTACTGCCCAGTTGTGGAATGAGTTGCCCTGTGAGGTTGGGAAGGGTAGCTGAGCTGCAGAGAAGTGGTCCCCACCTATTTCACTATAATGAATAACTAAAAATTGTGGCTATGTAAGTATTAGTCATTGAACACATGCATGACAAAAAGCCGCTGTGAACAAAGCAACTCTTTTAAATAAAATTATATTGAATTGTGATATATCCTTTGCAACCAAAAGATCCAGCCATTAAGAAACACAGATGCATAGTAAATTCATGCACGGAGTAAGCAAAGACTGGACTCGATAAACTTCCTAGTCCCCAAACTGTATGAATTCATCCATTCATTTATTAAACAATGACGTATTAGTTGCAGCATTACGTGTCCCGGAATCAAATGTGGGTCCATCAGGAAAACCTGCTCAGCCTTTCTCTAGTTCGGCCTGCTCTTTTTCTTCCTCTCTGTTCTCGCTGATGCAGGGTCCTGAGATATCTCTGGTTTCATCTCCCAAACCAGCACCCCTGATCCCTCCCCAATCCCTGAAGCTAGCTGCAGCTTCCCACCTTCCTACCTTCCGATGATGCTCCAGGAAACAAGTTCAGGAACCTCTTGACTTTGCTGCCAACAGAACGAACAGGAGGCTCCTCAGTTAACACACCAAGGGTGTATTAAGATCCACAAACTTCAAAGTCCATGTAGTCATGAACAATGGTTAATTTATAATTTCTGATGCCCTCAGGAAGCCGCTTCAGCCCTCCATTCTCAGCACCCCAAAGAGAGAGATTATCAAACCATCCTCCCCTTCTGATTCTGTCTTTAAAAAGCAACCAAGGACTTAAAGTCCACACCCAATAGCAGATGTCTCTGTTCTCAAACAGGGACATCTTGCATCTCTGAGAACCTCTCTGATGGGTAACAGTCTTTCCCCTGAGTCTTTACCAGGTAGGAAAGAAGAGCTGTAAAAATTGCTTTCATTAATTAACTTTAAGGACTTGTTGCCAACAAGCTGGGTCTAACATCACAGAAAATGATAAATCACAGATAATGAGAAACTGCTATTTTGAAATCATTTTCATGAGAATGGAACATCCTGCTCGTGCCTAAAAACTCGATGCACATGGGTCGGTTCACACTGAGAAGTGGTTCTGCTATCCCTCCTGCAGCTGAGCAACACTTCAGATAAAGGTGTTTCAGAGACAACTCTCTACATTTACCTCAACTGCACAGTCTACTGAGCAAGGCCCCTGTGTGTGCTGCTCAGCCCTGCTGGTCATTAGATGGTGACGCTCTTAAAGGAACCTGAAGCAGCATTAATAACAGGACATGTTTCTCCTTTGTTTACACAACCCTTCTGAGTGATTGACCAACGACAACCCCAGCCCCGTGAAACTCCACCTGTGGCACTATACGATCACTCAGAGGCTCTGTGGCCCTCCTGATCCCCCAGTAAATCAGACCCCCCCAACCCCTGCCCTCTCACAAGACCATGAGTTGTTTTCTTTCAGCCCAAACCTGATTTCTGATGAGCCTCTGATTTCTTTTCTGATCAGATGCCTTGACAATCCAGTACAGATTTGGCTCAGCTTTTCCTTTTTTTTTTTTTTTTGATCCCAGTTTTATGAGTTGCCTCCCTTTTGTAATTATTATTCCAAGACTTGAATGATTCAGAAGAGCAGACGTGTGTGACCGCCGACGGCTGACCTCCCAGGGACTGGCTCAGAGCAAGCAAGCTCAGACTCCTCAGCAATGGCCCCCTCCTCTGATTGGATCCCCGCCTTCGAGGGCTTGCAGTCTCACCCCAAGTCACCTTGGCAGAAGGGTGCCCAGAGTGGCACCCGTCAGAGGAGCTGAGGGGACACCTCTTTGAGCCTGAAACCCCACCTTTAAAACAGCGAAACCGACAAAGGTCCATATAGTCAAAGCTATGGTTTTTCCAGTAGTCATGTACAGATGTGAGAGTTAGACCATAAAGAAGGCTGAGCACCAAAGAACTGATGCTTTCTAACGGTGGTGCTGGAGAAGACTCTTGAGAGTCTGTTGGACAGCAAGGAGATCAAACCAGTCAATCCTAAAGAAAATCAACCCTGAATATTCATTGGAAGGACTGATGCTGAAGTTCCAATACTTTGCCACTTGATGCGAAGAGCCATCTCATTGGAAAAGATCCTGAAGCTGGGAAAGATTGAGGGACAGAGAAGAGGAGGATGGCAGAGAATGAGATGGCATCACAGACTCAATGGACATGAATTTGAGCTATCTCTGGGAGACAGTGAAGGGCAGGTAAGCCTGGTGTGCTGCAGTCCATGGGGTAACAAAGAGTCGGACATGACTTAGTGCCTGTCATGGCACCACCTTTGGACACCACCTTTGGACCACATCTAAAGGGCAGCAGTGATAATACACATTCTTTTCCACTGTTGGCAACAGATCAATCCTCTTATCTCCTTGGTGGTTTCCCAAATTCATGCCACAAAAAAAATTCAGAGAAATGTAACCAGTGAGTTTAGGAGCGCTCCAGGCTGCTCCATTCAGGCTTCTTAAAATGCAGAGGGGCTTCCTTAGTCCCCTGGGAGGCCAGTCATTGTATAAGTGGCTTCTGGGGCTCCTGCATTTCCTTGTGGCTCTCTTGGTTGTGTTATTTGTTGCTCATGCAGCTGATGCTGTCAAGGCCAAGGTGACAATATCAACTGCATAGCCTTTCAGGGACCAATAACATTTATAGCATTTGCATGGCTCTATCAGATTCACTTATTTTCACAAACATACTTTTCAGTACCTACTATGTTCCAGGCACTATTCCAGGTGCTGCAGACAGGATCCTTGGCCTGAAGGAGTTTCCTTTCTGGTTTGGGAGATAAAGAAACAACAATAAGAGCAGAAGCCAGGAGATTACCACCCCACCTGATAAGTGCTATAAAGGGTATAAAATACAGGCTCCTATGGGAGCATTAGTAGCATCAGACTGGGTGGCTGAGGCCAGGGAAAGCTTTCTGTCTTGAAAGCAAACAAACCAACAAAAATCTAAGGTTGAGTAATTGTTGAAGCTACATTATGTCTTGAGAGTGGCTTCTCTGTCCTTTTGTGTGTATCTGAAACTTTCTATTTTAAAAACAAAACCACAGTAACAGAAACTCTGCTCACTGTTTCTAACTCTAAGTATTATGGTTCTCAATTCTAGAAGCTTTTATAAATAGAAAGAAGTCCATTTAAGTCAATGTTGATTGTCTCTCATTCCCTCAATATACTTTCAATTTCCTCGTCTATATCATTAAATGCATGAAGCATACGAAACTTATGTTTTCCATTCAAATATATTCAGTGGTTGCCAGCCTGACTCTTTTTATCATGTCTGCAGACACATTCATGAAGGATTATTTGCACATATGTCTAGTGAGTTTTTGTTCTGTTTTTTAATTATGATCCCATATATCTTGAGATTTTATCTGTTGAAATTCTCTAAAACTTAGAGTTCCTGAAGAGAAAGTTTGTATTGCTTCTGCCAGGTACATGGAGCCATTTATTACTCACTGAGGGCCACTTTAAATGAAATGTTTAACTATGAATTTTTTCTGTACCAATACCAATTCTAAAACCACATGAGTACAGGCTTGTGGTTCGGAACTCTCAGAGGGGACTGTTCATTTCATTCCTCACTTCTACCCCCACCACCAGAGTCCTGAGCCAGCTCAGTCAAACATTTCCACTCTCTACCTCAATGAGGTGCATATTTGTCTATTTCACCCAGCAAGGATATCGTTCCAGAATTCTGACTTTATGCAAGAAGGGGGTGGAGGGAGGTTGTCCTTCCCTCCTGCCTGGTCTTCATGTGTTTATCTTTAACCCAAAAAGCAAGGATTTAAACGCAAGCTCTGTCATCCTAGGGATGTGTGTACATGCACACTAAACCCCTAGAAAGAACTCTGGTTTCATTGCTTGATGTCTCTTGTTTTCTCTAGATCTGTGTTTTTTTGAGATAGATTCTGGTCATGAAAGCCTCTCCTTACTTTCCTGCCAGCTTGATCATGTTTTTATATCTTATTTTATATCTTATTCAATATTTTCAGTCAAGTTGTAATGGGAGGAATATCTTTGAGCATTGGGTTCATCTTATACTGGGAACTGAATCAACAATTGAGATTTTATCTTTTTTAGTCCCCCAAAGGGTCATTTTCATCTGACACTGAAGATCGCTCACGACATGGGCACTAGCAGGTAAGCCCTCTTAATCTGGCCTGCCTCACTGTTCTGAAGCCTTCTGAAGCAGACCCCTGGCCCTGCACCCTCAGATAGTCCTGACTCCTATGAAAGTCCTTTGTTACAGGGCCAGTCAGAGGTCTTGGAATTATCTGAAGAGTCACAGGGGTACTGGGTTATTATTGTTCTAACTCTACAAGTTGTGTGTTCTTTTTTTCCCAGAAAGAAAAACTTTCAAGTTGCTAACTGTTAATTCCATTTCCAAGGATAAAGTTGCCTTAATTGCTTGTGAAAAGGAAGAATTTAAGGAGTACAAATGTTTTTATGGCTCTAGGTTTCATTTATTCTTCTTCTTTTCAATACTTTACAAACACTTAGGAAACAACTCTTTTTCCTTTGAAAATCAAGCATCTGTGATGTCTGAAGATTTTTTTTAAGTATATCAAGTTTATATACATAATAAAGCAGGAATGCAGCAGATGAACTTGACACTGAGGAAATTAGACCACTTTCTACACTTAGAGGATCATTCAAAGTCCAAAACTAAAACCCAATGTATAACAGTCAGGGTACAATTTTTAACTTTTTTCTTGCTTCTTAAATAATCGAGAAGAATCTTACATAACCTACATCATACCAAGATGCAGCAGTTGTTGTTATTGTTGTTTTAATGAGAGGATTTACCCTGCCCTTTGGTTTCTACAAAATAAGATATGTATGATTTCCTAAGAAGGAGGCTGCTGCTGGTAGGGGAGGCTTCCTGACTGAAGCCATGGTGGGAATCTTTGCTTCCTTCTTTTCATTCCCATTGCTCTCTTTAGGGTTCTGAAATAATGTGATTATGATCAAAGCAAGACCCAAACACCTCTCCCAGGGGAACACATGGTAAAATGTTAAGAGTATCAATAGCTGTGATGAGACAAGCTCATGTTGGGCAAGTCACAGTGTCCTGGACTGACTGTAAGACAGTAAATTTAAGCCAATCCCACACTGAAAGGATTCCAGTTGAGAAGCATTCTAAGTCTGTATTCTATTTGACTGAGCACCCCTGCCTCCACTTTTCTTTCTCTCTGAAATGTCCAGGCTCTCGCTGCACAGGCAACGACCACAAGAAACACACAGCAACGTGTGCTTGCACCTGCCTGCAAAGCCCACACTTCTCACGCTGAGAAGCCACACAAAGGCCTTTCCCTTGCTCGAGGACAAAACGGCTTGAACTCTGCTTTGCTTTTGTTTCACACTGGGTCTGCTCCCCTCTGCCAGATGACCACATTAAAAGTGATTCCTCTGGGGAAAGCACAGGCAGAACACTCTGACAGAATTCAAAGCAAGATCTGTACATCCGAAACTAACACAACATTGTAAACCAACTAGAGTCCAGTATAAAACAGAAAATTTTTTTAAAAAAGAAAAGATACACGCCCCTCCATGTTCATAGCAGCACTATTTACAACAGCCAAGACGGGGAAACAACCTAAATGCCCCCTGACAGAGAAACATATAAAGATGTGGTCCATATATACAATGGAATGTTACTCAGTCATTAAAAAGAATGAAATAATGCCTTCTGCAGCAACATGGATGGACCTAGAGATTATCACACTAAGTGAATTAAGTCAAACAGAGAAAGACAAGCATCATATGATAGCATTTATATGTGGAATCCAAAACAAATGATACAAATAAACTTATTTACAAAACAGAAACAGACTCATAGACTTCAAAAACAAACTTTTGGTTGCCAAAGGGGAAAGGTTGGGGGAGGGATAAATTAGGAGTTTGAAATTAACTTATATACCCTGCTGCTGCTGCTGCTAAGTCGTTTCAGTCGTGTCCGACTCTGTGAGACCCCATAGACGGCAGCCCACCAGGCTCCCCAGGCCCTGGGATTCTCCAGGCAAGAACACTGGAGCAGGTTGCCATTTCCTTCTCCAGTGCATGAAACTGAAAAGTGAAAGGGAAGTCGCTCAGTCGTGTCCAACCCTCAGCGACCCCATGGACTGCAGCCTTCTAGGCTCCTCCGTCCATGGGATTTTCCAGGCAAGAGTACTGGAGTGGGATGCCATTGCCTTCTCCTTATATATATATATACCCTACTATATACAAAATAGATAATCAACAAGTACCTACTATATAGCACAGGGAACTACACTCAAGATTCGTAATAACCTACGTGGGAAAAGCATTTGAAAAAGAGTAGGTAGATGTATGTGTATAACTGAATCCCTTTGCTGAACACCTGAAACTAACACAACACTGTAAGCTGAGTATGCGTGTGTGATGTCACCTCAGTCGTGTCCAACTCTGTGCAACCCTGTGGACTGCAGCCTGTCAGGCTCCTCTGTCCATGGGATTCTCCAACATGAAATAAAAGTTAAATTAGAAAAAAAAAAAAAAAAAAACACCTCATGGGTGGAGGGGTGGAATGAACTGGGAGATTGGGATTGACATACACACACTACTATGTATAAAATAGACAACTAATGAGAACCTTCTCTATTGCAGAGGGAACTCAGTGCTCTGTGGTGACCTAAATGAGGGAAATTTTAAAAAAGCAGGAAGTGGGGGCTATGTATATGTATAGCTGATTTGCTTTGCTGTACAGCAAAAACTAACACAACATTGTAAAGCAACTATGCTCCAATAAAAATTAATTTTTAAAAAAACCTATACAAAACAAAAAGTTGTTTCTTGGGCTGTGACAGAGTCGAAATGTGGGGTTCTTGAGACATGTTTCTCTGAGGTCCCTTGTCTGCATGATGAGAGGACAGCTCGTGTAGAAGCCCCCATGGGTGCGGGCGGTAGGCGTTTTAACTAGACTAATTAGTCTCTGTGTAGCCATAATTCCCCAGCCATGCTGTTAACCCAGTGGCTGACCTTCAGCCTCTTATTCTGTGCTGAAACAAATACCTTAGCTAATGACCTGGAGTTTGTGGTATTTTAAACAGTAGGAAACCAGCAAGTTGCCTCTGAGCAGCCACTTGATGATTATTGATTTCAGTTAGATTTTTTTCAAAAGGTTTTCTGTGTTAGAAAGGGACTGACGAGGCACTCCAAGAAGGACTCTAAGACCCAGTTTTTGGCATCACTGGACTAGCATGTAGTGGAAAAAAAAAAAAGGACACAAATATGTGAGGCAGGAACATAACAAGACAGGATTTAGCCAACAGTATATACTGTAACAGGGGCTGCCCAGGCGGCTCAGTGGTAAAGAACCTGCCTGCCAGTGCAGAAGACACAGGTTTGATCCCTGGGTCGGGAAGATCCTCTAGAGAAGGAAATGGCAACCCACTCCAGCATTCTCACTGGGAAAGCCATAGGACAGAGGAGCCTGGTGGGCTACAGTCCATAGGGTTGCAGAGGGTAGGACACGACTCAACACACAAGCACAGAACGCACACATGCTGCCACAGCATAATGCTAGGCTATGCATATTTTAAAACGTGACTCCAAATCCTTCGCTATTTTTCCCCTTGAGAGGTGGGATCTGTATCCCCTCCCCTTAAATCTGGATGGGCTTGTGAGTGTTTCAACCTATAAAACATGGCTGAAGTGACACTATGTGACATTTGAAGCTCGGTTAGAAAAGGCTATGCCACTTCTACCTGGCTCTCTTGAATGACTGCTCTTGGGACATTCCCTCACAGAACACAAATTCCACATGGTGAGAAGTCTGGGGTGCATGCAGAGGCCACGCTAACGTGCTCTGGTCCACAGTCCCAGCTGAACTCAGCCTTCTAGTCATCCCAGTTGGTGTCCCAGACATGTCAGTGGGAAAGCTTCCAGATGATTCCAGCCCCTAGTCTTCCCACCAAGGCCCCAGACATCATGAAGGAGAAAAAAGCCAACCTGTAGTGCTCTGTCCAAGTCCCTATGCCATCGGATCAGTCAACACAATAGACTTCACACCACTAAGTTAGGGATGTTTGTTATGCAGCCATAGTAAGTGACACCCACTTCACCTTCAAACAAACCATTCAAATTGTGCTAAAGAAGTTCAGCAGAGAGTCCAGCTCATGTGTACCCAAGGAACATTTTGCTGAAACAGAGGAGAAAGCACTTGATGCTGGGTGGAGAGGAGAAGACAGTGGGAGCCCAAGACTGGATATGTTTGATTCTAGGTAGAGTGAATAAACCAAATGGCGAACAGGGAGGGTTCTGGCAGCAAGGAGTAGAGCGTGAAGGTGGAAAGGAAGGTGGGGAGCAGACTGCAGCATGACTGTACCCCTTTTTCAATCTTGACCCAGTGAGGCCCATCATATGTGGGTCATCAACCCAAATGCAGGCCTGAGGTATGAGTTGTGATATCACCTCAGTTCTGCTCCCAGGGCAAGGCAGTGATTTAAGGGTTAAACTGAATCCTCAGCTGAAGAAAGGCACTTTATCACTTGCAGATGATATGCCTCCCAACCTGCCACCATAGACAATCTTGGAGGTCACACTAGTGTCTGGTTTTCCCTGTAGGGGATGGGGTGGCGACTGAAGACTCCTTAATACCAGCTCAGCAATTCCAAAATTACCTTTTAAAAGAAGGCCTTGGAAGCACCAAGCAGTATGAGTGTGGAGAGAGAGACAGAGACACACAGAGAAAGAACTGGGAAAGCCATTTGGAGAGCATCATTAGTAATCCGGGTCTGAAGTGATAACAGCCTGATGGAAGTCTATTGGAGTGGAACAGAGAGAACTTCTTTTTTTTTTTTTAAGTCTCAAAAGTGCATATTGTTTAAAGGGCCTCATAAGAGCATTCATCATTTGAGGATATTTTTAAGGGCCTCCTCAGGGGATAAACGGTATGACTGAGCACATTTCCGCTGCTCTCTTCATAACCTCCTGGGGTTGCTTAGGGGAGACTCAGCCTAGCACTAGAATCAAAACGCCACTGGCTGTAGTCAGCTGCACCCTCGGGACATGGTCTGCATTCCTGGGGCTCAGGCCCAACTGGGGTATAGCGAAATAGCAGTACATGGTATAAAGTGAGGAAAGGCAACAGCGGGCAACTTGGAAACCCAGGATCTGTACTGAAGTGGACTTTGGTTCTCCAAGCAGAGCCTTCTGCCATGACCCTGTGAGGGGTCAGTTGCTGTGGAGCTTCTAAGGTCACCTCTTGTCAGGGGCTCCTGGGGTGACAGAGGTCAAGTCCCCTCACTTTGTAGGTGAGGGGAAGTAAATTTGGGGTATTGGTCACCAACAGTCACTATGAATCCAATCAGAAATATCTTTAAGTTTGAGGGCACTCCAAAATAAATGAATCATGCAACTCAGTGTCAAAAACCCAAATAACTGAATCAAAAAATGGGCAGATCTAAACAGACCTTTCTTCAAAAAAGACATACAAATGGCCCAAAAAACACATGAAAAGATGCTGAACATCACTGATTATTAGAGAAATGCAAATCAAAACTACAGCAAGGTATCACCAGTCAGAATGCCCATCACCAAAAAAGTGGCCAACAATAAACGCTGGAGAGGGTGTAGTGAAAAGGGAACTCTCCTACACTGTTGGTGGGAATCTAAATTGGTACAGCCACTGTGGAGGACAGTATGGAGGTTCACTAAAAAGCTAAAAATAGAGCTACGTGTCATCCATCTATCTCACTCCTGGGTATATAACCAGAGAAAGTCATAATTTGAAAAGATACATGTACCCCAGTGTTCATAGCAGCACTATTTACAGTGGCCAAGACATCAAAGCAACCTAGATGTCCATTGACAGAGGAATGGATAAAGAAGATGCAGTATATATACGCAATGGGATATTACTCAGTCATTAAAAAGAAAGAAACAATGCCATTTGCAGCAACACATATGGTCCTAGAGAGTATCATCAGCTCACTTCAGTCACTCAGTTGTGTCTGACTCTTTGCAACCCCATGGACTGCAGCATGCCAGTCTTCCCTGTCCATCACCAACTCCCAGAGCTCACTCAAACTCATGTCCATCGAGTTGGTGCCATCCAACCATCTCATCTTCTGTCATCCTCTTCTCCTCCTGCCTTCAATCTTCCCTAGCATCAGGGGCTTTTCTAATGAGTCAGTTCTCCGAATCAGGTGGCCAGAGTATTGGAGTTTCAGCTTCAGTGTCAGTCCTCCCAATGAATATTTGGGACTGATCTCCTTTAGGATGGACTGGTTGGATCTCCTTGTGGTCCAGGGGACTCTCAAGAGTCTTCTCCAACACCACAGTTCAAAAGCATCAATTTTTTGGTGTTCAGCTTTCTTTCACTAGTGTGATAGAGTATCATACCAGTGAAGTAAGTCAGAGAAAAACAAATATCACATGATATCATTTATATGTGAAATATTACAAAATGGTACTAATTAACTTACAAAACAAAAATACAGTCACAGTCATAAAAATCAAACTTATAGTTACCAGGGAGGAAGAAAGGGAGGGATAAATTGGGAGATAGGGATTAATATATATACTATATATAAAATAGATAAAAAACAAGTACCTACTGTATTGCACAGGGAACTCCATTCAATATTCTGTAACCTATATAGGAAAAGAATCTAAAAAAGAATGGATATATGCATATGTAAAACTGATTCACTTTGTTGTACACCTGAAACTAACACAACCTTGTAAATAAACTGTACTCCACTGAAAAACTTTTTAGAAAGTTGAAGGGTGGACTTTGCAGAAAAAGGCAAAGAGATCAGAGCTCTGGGTTCCAAAGCTCTGGACAGTTTGGAATGAAAGAGCTTATATTTCATTCCTGTTGTTCACACCACACATGAGGAATGAAAAGATTGTTAAGAACTCATTCTTTTAAAAAGTTATAAAGTTTTTTAAACATATAGTATAGTGGAGAGAAAAAAACAAATTAACACCAGATTGAGGAAACCATTTTACTCTATTTGTTTCAGTTCTTTTTTTCTTTAGAAATAAAATGTCACAGATTCAGCTAACGTGCCTTCACAACCCTCCCTAATCCCATGCGTCCCTCCATCAGTGAAACAAACACTACCCTGAATTTGATGTGTACCATTCCCATGCATGTTTCTATTCTTTACTTTATATGTAAGCATAAATAATTTACAGTATTGTTTTAAATGTTTAAAACTTTTACCTAAATATTATCCTACTGTACCAATGGTTTATGGTTGACATATCTCTGTTCTCTTCCTTTGCATCTCCCCAGTTACTAGTATGGTTGATCATCTTCTCATCTGTGCATCAACATTTGGATTTCCTGTAGACTGTCTATTCACAAGCCATTGTCAATTTTTTATAATGAGTTGTCTTTATTTTGAATTTTCTTTTTAGAAGTTATTCTACTTCACTTAAAAAACAAGTAGTATTTCATAAAAAATACTGAAACAATGCCATTTGCAGCAACATGGGTGGACCTAGGGATTATGATACTAAATGAAGTAAGTCAGAAAAAGAAAGATGAGTATCATATGATAACACATGTGGAATCTAAAAAAAAAAAATGGCACAAATGAACTTATTTACAAAACAGAAACAGACTCACAGACACAGAAAATAAACTTCTAGCTATCAAAGGGGAAAGTCAGGCAGTGAGGGATAAACTAGGAGTTTGGGGTTAATATACACACACTACTATATACAAAAAGGATAATCAACAAGGACCTACTGCATAGCACAGGGAACTCTACTCAATATTCTGTAATAACCTATATGGGAAAAGAGTCTGAAAAAGAATAGATATATGTGTATGTATAGCTGAATCATTTTTCTGTACACTGGAAACTAACGCAACATTGCAAATCAATTATACACCAATATACTGATAAAATAAAAATGCTTTAAAAGGCAATACTTGAAAACTACTAAAGAATACATATAGCATGAAGATAGACTATAAAGAAGAATAATGAAACAAATCAGTCAACTTAAGCAATAAAACATAGCTGGTGCTATGGAAGCCCTTTGAGTACTGCTCCATCACCTAGCCCCTCCCCCCCCCTTTTCCTTTCCAGAGGCAACCACTGTGCTGAGCTTCATACAACAATTCTTTTGCCTTCTTTTCCATAGGTTTATTACATATGTTTTCATGCATTCCTATATTGCTTAGTTTTCCATGCTTTTGAAAACTTTATGTAAATTGTATCATATCGCATGTATTCTTTTACAATTTTTTTTCTGTCAATGTTACATTGCAAGTCTTTCCTTTGGGTATTTAAGGCTGTGGGTTTATTCATTTTCACTGATGACTAGCATTCCACTGTATGTCACAATTGCTTCAGCCCTTCTACTGTGGAGGGATGTTTACGTTGCTCTGAACATTCTTGTTCGTGTTGCCTGGAACGCCTGTGGGTTTCCCTGGGGCATTCTACAACAAAGAGTGAGACTACTGGCTCCTAGCTTTGTGCATCTTCACCTTCACCAGGCAAGGCCAGATTGCTCCCCATTGCACTGGTCCAATTTAAATTCTCAACAGCAAAATACAAATGATCCTGTATTCTCACGTTTGCCAATATTTGATTTTGTCAGATTTTTTTCCATTGCCAATCTTGTGGATGTGATACCAGTCTGGTTGTGTGATGATTTGTATTTCCCTGACAATTCTTTATGCTTTTGAACTGTGGTGTTGGAGAAGACTCTTGAGAGTCCCTTGGACTGCAAGGAGATCCAACCAGTCCATCCTAAAGGAGACCAGTCCTGGGTGTTCATTGTAGGTGAGGTTCATTGGAGGTGATGCTGAGGCTGAAACTCCAGTACTTTGGCCACCTCATGCGAAGAGTTGACTCATTGGAAAAGACCCTGATGCTGGGAGGGATTGGGGGCAGGAGGAGAAGGGGACGACAGAGGATGAGATGGCTGGATGGCATCACTGACTTGATGGACATGAGTTTGAGTTGGTGATGGACAGGGAGTCCAGGCGTGCTGTGATTCATGGGGTCACAAAGAGTCGGACACAACTGAGCGACTGAACTGAACTGAAGCTCAAGTTATACAGAGAATTAAAGTTAAATACAAAATACCATTAAGGCATCTACATTCCAAAAGGCCTATGAAGATCTCCAGAGCAAATTTTACTCCAGAATTTTGAGGATAAAAAGGAAAAGCAATTCTGTTGTGAGTAGCAAAGGAATCAGATTAGATGAGTCTGCAGATTAGATGTGGAGAAGGCAATGGCACCCCACTCCAGTACTCTTGCCTGGAAAATCCCATGGACGGAGGAGCCTGGTAGGGTGCAGTCCAAGGGGTCACTGAGGGTCAGACACAACTGAGCGACTTCACTTTCACTTTTCACTTTCATGCATTGGAGAAGAAAATGGCAACCCACTCCAGTGTTCTTGCCTGGAAAATCCCAGGGACAGGGGAGCCTGGTGGGCTGCTGTCTATGGGGTCACACAGAGTTGGACACAACTGAAGCGACTTAGTAGCAGCAGATTAGATGAGGCCAATGTGGTGGACGGGATGGGGGGACTCCAGGCCAGAGGGTAGAGCTCTCATTGCAGTAAGAATTCAAATTTGAGAAAGCAGAGTCCTCGTTTCCTGTTCATGGCTCTGTTTCCTGCAGACCAGAGCCTGGGACATAGTGGCACTCAATTAATGATGGTTGAAGGATCAAAATCAGTCTGTAAGGGGTGACTCCTGAAAAGCAGCCTCTGAATTTTTAGGTTATCTATTCCAGCAGCTTTTGGACCACTCTGAAAAAACTTGAAATGATTTCCTACCTCCCAAAGGCCCCATCAGAAGGTGGGCACCTTCACCCCTTGGATAGCCATCTTTTCATCTTAGCCTGTCGCATACATTTGGAGTTATCACACATTCCAGATATAATGAATGCATTTAAAGTATTGCCTTCTAAACTGTTAAACAATTGAAAATTCAACGAGGGCAACCAATGTTTATGAATGAGTCGGAAGTGTTTAAAATGCAGACATTTATTAAGAGCCTGAGGAGAAAGAAATTCCCAGAATAATTTATTACCTACACATTTCAATTTTGTTCGGAAGTTCTAATTCTCAGCAGACATTAATCAAGCCATCCCACTCTCTTTTAGGTTACTTCCCCCATTTCACAGATAGCAATTCGGTGGAAGTTAAATGACTTGTTGCCAAGGTCACACAGAGAATATAAATCTAAATAATTCATGATTTCAGTTCTCTCTCCTGCCATTTGTTAGATTGAAACCGAGGGAGGTTTCCTGAGGATTTCAACGGCTTCCCTGATGACCGACTGTGTATTTGCTGCTCTCTGCTGCCCTCTGTTGATAGGAGAAGGCAAGAGTGGATCTCAAGACCCACTATTTTCTCCAAGTTAGGTCTGGGAGCAGCTGTACCAACATCACAAGGGAACTGTTAAGAAATAGAATTTATGGGGCCTGGACCCATAATTTTGGGGGTTGGGCTCAGTAGTCTGTGTTTAATAAACCTACAAGTGATTCTGCTGCAACTTGATATTACTTTTCTGCTTCAGGTATGAATGTCCTGGCCTCATAGTTATCATAAAAATGGCAAGCCCCTTCACACTGCTTCCCACATGTAGTATCTATACCGTTATGCCATATACGCAGTACTTTTCATGTCCATGCATTCTTCCAGAGTGGCCTGCAGGAGCCCTGTGAAGTGACGTTCCCTGATGGCTCAGATGATAAAGAATCCTCCTGCAATGTGGGAGACCTGGGTTCAATCCCTGAGTTGGGAAGATCCCCTGGAGAAGGGCATGGCAACCCACTCCAGTATTCTTGCCTGGAGAACTCCTATGGACAGAGGAGCCTGGTGGGCTACAGTCCATGAGATCACAAAGAGTCCAAAACGACTGAGCAACTAAGAACAGGAAGCACAGCACACCAACTCCTTAAGAAAATCTTCACCTATTCTTAAGAAAATTAACAATTCTGTAATAACATTTGGTATCCAGAGTGTACTCAAATTTCCCTCAGTTGCCCCAAAGAATGTCTTTCATGGCTCTTTTCTTTTAATATTAGGATGTAATCTAGGTTACTAAACTGCTTTTGGTTATTGTGTCTCTATATTCTTTTAGCCTAGAATATAGGTCCACAAACTATGGCCCATAAGCCAAATCTGGCCTGCCACCTGCTTTTGTCAATATGCTCAGGCTGGAACAAAGCCATGCCCTTTCATTTATGTATATGATGGCATTTCTGCTACAGCATTGGAGTAGTTGCAACAGATACCATATGGCCCATGAAGCCTAAAATAGTTACTACTTGGCCCTTTACAGAAAATGATTGCTGATCTATGACCTAGAACTATCCTCTCACATTTATTTTTATTACAATACTGACTATTCAAACAAAGACTCAGAACAACTGCTTGTAGAAAATCTTCTTTTAGACTGGTGTAATTATATATATACATAATTCATCAAAATTTCATATATTGTATTCATATACTTAAAAACATAAAATACTCAGAAATTATCAGCATTCCATGGGACAAAGTTAAACAAATTTTTATGTGTTAAAAGTATACAGGAAAACTGAAAGGCAAACAAAAATTAGAAAAATAATTCCAAGATCTGGTCTCTTCTCATACTTTATTTTTCAGGAAGGAAAAAAGAATGTCATGACTGACACAGAGTAGTTTCAGTTATAAATGAAAGTAAAATCCTTACTGATCAAGTTTCTCATTTGAATAGAGAAATGGGTAGGGAAACCAGAAAGACTTCCTACTCTGGGAAATCCTAACACATCATTTCAACTATAAGTGCCAGAGTCTACAGAAATTCAGGTATCAGATCTACAGAAATTCAGGTATGTCCACAAGATTGTCAACACAAGTACGGGGCCATGTGCCTGGCAACACGCCTGGTATACAGAAAGTGCCACATAAATGTTCACGGAAAAAATGAATGAACGAGTATTGATCCTTTACACATTTGGACTGGGCAGGCAGTCATGATAATATTCACACATTTTTAGCCTAGTATTTTTTTTTTTTTCAGTATAGCAAGCATGCACAGCTTACTAAAAGCTGACCTGTTAGTGTTCTGTTGGGAGCTCATGCATGTTCATTGACACAGGATTCAGGGAGCTTGGATCATGACCTTCAGAATAGGAATTCACTGGTTTTATGTATACGGTTATATGGAAAGCTAGAACATGTCCAGCCTCCCTTTCCAGTTAACTTAGGTTAGACTCTAATGAATAGTACCTTCTCCTGCTACTCTGAATACAGTGTATCTATCCTACTGATTACCTAAGACATTGCAAGTGAAACATAAATCATCATGAAAGGAAGCTCTATTAATTGGCTTTATCAGTTATATAACATGGAAAAGAATTAAACTACATGCAACCTCAGCCATGTCCCTAAAATGTCATTTAACCTATACAAATTTTTAAAAATTGGACCTCCTTCACACAATCTATATTTTACATTAATCTTTTTGGAACGTTATCATCATCCACTCTAGCAAGCTGACATAAATGGTGCTGAGGATGAGCTGTTGGTCAGAAGTAAGGCTGAAGATTCAAAGAATTCCTGGTTAGTTCTTGAGCAGTGGATCTTTTTCCTGGTTTCCGGGGAAGAACAGGGTCTTTGCGTGATTGAGGAAAACATTCAGGCCTTTGCCTCTGATCACGATCCCAGGGCTGTTTTCTATTGGTTTGTATTTCTTGTGTTTTCTGAAAGCAATGTGTTGGACAGATTAAAATAAGATCTCCAGCTGGAAAAGGTTGCTTTCTACAAATCTTTCACAAGTGCAGAATCGTTCATTCCATTTAACTTATGGCTTTTAAGACAGTGTTGTCTTGTGAGAATACATTTTTTCTTCTTTATGCAAGAAATATGCCTGCTTACTATAACTTGAGATTATATGTTAAGCATTAAACTGACAATTTGGTAAAGATATTGACATTTGGTAGCATTTTTAGGGATTAAAAAAAAAACCACAGCAAAATTAATAGGCTAGTTTGCTATTCATCATTCAGTAGAAGATTTTCTTCCCACACACAAAATGTTTCAAAGCATAAAAGGGAAAACAGCCCACTTGTGCAGAAATATGCCATTTATTTTTGACAATATACTCTAGTGATTTAAAGTGTTAGAACCAGCAACTTACTTGTACATCAAAAAGGCGATCACAGTGACGAGTATGGCCAAGCAGCCGAGGGAGACCAGGATGCAGTTTGCCATTCTTAAAAGGGAAGCCGGGTCTTAAAACAGAAGCAGGGTCATATTAGTGACAGCTTCCACCTAGAGGACATGCTGCTTGTAATGTAATTAAATCAATGAGGAAGGGAGCAAACAGAAGATATATGGCTCCTCTGAGCTTTCAGTAATCTTTCCCTTTACATAATACATAGTCTTCAGGGAAGCTTATCTTCCATTTAGAGAATGAGTTAGCATGTCTGGAACACTGTGTTAAGGGCTTAGAAGATGTCATGTCCTGACGACACCTGCTCGGGTCTGAGTTAACCCAGCCACGCCCATGCAGCGAAAGGCTTCGTGAACCTTCTGCCCACTTCTCTGGCCTCATCTTCCACTGCCTACCTTCCAGCTGGGATAAAGATCCATCGTCCCCACGTTCTTTCAAATTTCCATGCCCTCGGCTGGGAATGCCCATCCCCCAGCTCTCACCAGCATCTAACCCTTTGCAACGCCTTGCAGACATGCATGAGGGCACTGGGTCATGCCTTCCTTTGTCGTGTCTCTCCTTGTCACCCGTCCTTTGCCTCCACCACACTGTATCACAATTACTTCTTTGGATTATGTCTCCTTTGTTCTCCCAGAACCCAGCAAATCAACTAGTCTTGTCTCTGCCATCAAAGTATAAGCAAAGTTGGTCTCTTTTCCCTCTGTCTTCTCCGCCACCATCATAGTTCCAGCCACCCAGCCCTCTCCCTTGGGAGGACATCTTCATCATCTGCTCACTTGCACTGTTACCTTCCAATAACGCTGGCTTCACTCAGCCGTCTGAATGATCATCTAAAAGTACTAATCAGATCACACTTCAACCCTGCCAGCAGTTCCCCTTGCACACAGAATAAAGCCAAACCCTATCAGTGGCACATAAAGATCTAGATGGGCTGTTCATTCTTGAAATGTAGGTCTCAGTTCAAAGGAGGCTCTTTGCCAAGTTGGCAGCACTTTCCTGACCTCCCAACCTAGACAGTCCACCTCTGTGTCCTCTCTTCCATGCTTGTCACTCTCCATGCCTGTTTAATTGACTTCACAATATCATTTTATTTGTTTATTCCCTGTTTCTGCTCACTAAAGTGGGGATCTTCCTTACCTTGTTCCCACTCTATCTAGAACTGTCTGTGTGGTGCCTGGAGCTGTGCTGGGCACGGAGTGGATACCCGATGAATATTTGTTGAAAATATCCCAGGTGATTCATGAACATTCGGTGAATCAATGATTAAAAGTCATTTCAGCTAAAAGTCTATGGGCTTGGTTTCAAACAATGATCAACTTTTGAAATTCTGACTCTGAAACCCAAGTCATCAGTCTACAATCTCCACTGAATTAAAAGCTCTCTTTCCTTCCTTTTTTGGATTTTAAAAATGGCTCAGGGAGGGAATTTCTTGGTGGTCCAGTGGTTAAGAATCCACCTGCCAATGCAGGGGACACGGGTTCGATCTTTGGTCCAGGAAGATCCCACATGCCACAGAGCGACCAAGCCCATGCCCCACAAGTACTGAACCCACACTCTAGAGCCTGTGCTCTGCAACAAAAGAGGCCGCTGCAGTGAGAAGCCTGAGTGCCACAGCAAAGACTATCCACCACTTGCCCCAACTAGAGAAAGCTCTGCACGCGGTAACTAAGACCCAGCGCAACCATAAATAAATAAACAGAACGGCTCAGGGACTTCCCTGCTGGTACAGTGGCTAAGACTTTGTGCTCCCAATGCAGGGGACCCCAATTTGATACCTGCTCAGGGAACTAGATCCCACTTGCCACAACTAAAGGTCCTGCGTGCCACAACTAAGACCCGGTGCCGCCAAAAAAAAAAAAAAAAAACCAAACAGTTCAGGTCACACCTAAAGTTATCGCTAACTACAATAAGTATTAAAGGAAAGCAAATATCCAAGCATCTAATCCAGGTAAGAGAATGGTGATTTGCCAGAACTGAGGAAGCTTCATGGACTAGGTTAGGACTCTAAAAGGCAGTTTTAAAAGCAGCTGCGGCAGCACAAGAACGACCCCAGCAGCTCCCGAAAGTGATGGCCTGAGATCCACATTCAGTAGGATACAGCGGCTCCGGCTACCTCTTTTTGACCTGCTCCCCAGTCCTGCACCCCAAGCCCCACGTATCCTGCCTTCAAGAAAGCAGGATACGTTTGCATCCTTTCTTTTTTTTTTTAATGTACACCTTGGCTCTTAGCAACAATAAATGCTCAAGCAAATAATTATATGCATTATTACTTATGCTTTTCTTTCAATGAGGTTAAAGCTGCGTTTTATACCGTTAATGAGTAAATATATATTTAAGTACATTTCACTTTATAAGATAGACTCCAAGACCAAAAGAATTATTTATGAGTTAGTCATTAGATTATACCCGACAATACTCAAATTAAGGAGAAAAGTGGGAACTCCTCTAGTGGGCCAGTAGCTAAGACTCCATGCTCCCAATGGGCCTGGGTTCGATCCCTGGTCAGGGAACTAGATCCCACATGCCACAGGTGAAGAACCGCATGCCACAGTTAAAAATCCCACATACTGCCACAAAGATTAAAACTCCTGTGTGCCACAACTAAGACTCAACTGAGCCAAATACATAAACAAATCATTTAAGAGCAAAACACACGCTGTAATGTGCGCACAAGTTTACCTGTCCCTTCCGTTCCACCATGAAGCACTATTTTTAAAAAGTAAAGGAATATTTTACAACATAGCCAGTTACATGTGAAATTCAGTTAGGGTCACCAGGTAGAGTCCCTAGGGGTTAGGGAAAATAAACAGCCACCAGTGAACAGGAATTTCTCAGCGAAATTCCTTCATCCACTTTGTCAACACCTTACCCCTCTGAGGTTAAGGGGACAAGGAGTATTTGTCTGCTGAACATTTGAGGACTGGGCAATCTGGTTTGTTTCCATCTCAGTGTAATGCTTGGTAGACTCTGGGAAAGAAAAGAAGGGTCCATGGTAACTTAGAAGGGAGCCAAGAGTCCACCTGGTTTCTCATTTTTCTTCTTGGCTTCATGTCTCCCTTTTGTTATAGTTTAATTGGAGAACATTGTTATTTTTTGATGTTCGGCTTTACACTTTCCCTTTGAAATACACACCTATCCAAGCATTCAGTGACCACATCCCATTATTACTTGTCCACGATCATAGCTGATTTTTTTCATCAAAAGGCTTTTCTTGGACTTCCCTTGTGGTCCTGGTGGTTGAGAATCCTCCTGCCAATTTAGGGGACACAGGTTTGATCCCTGGCCTGGGAAGATTCCACATGACACAGAGCAACTAAGCCCACGTACCACAACTGCTGAAACCTGAGTGCCTAGAACCTGCAGTCCACAGAAATGAAGTCATTGCAGTGAGTAGCCTTCACACCGAAACTAGAGAGCAGCCCCCGCTCACCGCAACTAGAGAAAAGCCCGTACCGCAACAAAGGCCCAGCACAGCCATAAATAAATAAATAATTTTAAAGGTTTTCCTTTGGCCACTATTCCATATGCTCTCTCCCTCATCCCTTCCCTAAGTAGATTTGCTATTATATTGTAATATCATTTCTCAAATCCACATTAATGACAGTTCAATGAATTTTACACTGAAATAAAGCTAAACATTGAGAGTGAAGTGTTGAATAGCTTTAGTATCAGACACATGCTTTATCTGCAACATGAAATGTTCGTACAACCATAAAACAAAACTTACCTCTGCTGTTGATAGAGACGAGGGTGCTCGTGAGGGCCAGACTTGCATCATCACCCAGAGTGAGGTTCATACAATATGTCCCAGACCTACTGAAGGCTCTCCTCACTGTCAGCAAGCACGCGTCTCCCAGTTCCATGGCCACAGGGTCGCAGACTGGGTTCTGGGTGATCTGGCAGCTGGGGTCAGAGATGACGGTGCAGACCTCTGTGGGGATGCTGCGGGGTATGAACGACATCCAGAGGGAGAGAGAGGGGCGTATGACCTCAGTTTAATAGAAAAACATAATTACACTTCTGTGAAACTGAATCCCACCTTAGTCTTACTCAAACTATATGATGTGAAGTTGTCACATACAATTTACTCTTAAACAAGCCTGGGTATGTGCGAGCCAGTTTCCCCTATATGCTCAGGAAGGTGAGGCCCTAGGACTGAAGGAGGAGGAAATTATTTCCCCCAAGGCAAGGGGCTGCTGGGAACTTGCCTCTCTTCTTTGGCTCCCTAGAGACTCAAAGATGCAGGTGGCTTAGGTGTTAGGCTAAGGTGGTACTAAACGCCAGTCAGCCCTGTGTGGGCCTGTGCAGATCTGACTACAGTAGCAGCAGCAACCAGAGCTGTTCATGCAGCACCTGCTGTGTGCAAGGCTCCGAGTTTCAGAGAAGTGACGTGGCCTTGTCTACTCCTCTCAACAACCTGACGAGGCAAGTAACAGTAGCCTAATGCAGCAGGTGACAAACCAGTTCTGGGAGGAGAGCTCGCTGGCCTCCGGTCACAAAAGCAGTTAGAGGTGGAGCTGGGACTTGCATAAAAGATATCTGACAGCTGTCCCTGTAACCATCCAGCTCCCATGCATTACTGTCTTAGCCTCTGTTTCACGTCTGAGTAGACTTCCTGAATGGAGAGACCAGGCTCTGAAGCTAGGCTGGTGAAGGCTCAGGGACTTAGATGAGTTCATGCTCTCTTCACCCCAGCCTCTGGCAGCACCTTTGCCTCTCCAGTCAGGATGTTCTCTCTTTCTGTCCTCTCATTTTCTCCCCAACTCAGAGAGCTTCGGAGCTATTCCTTTCTTATTTTGCACTACACCACTCAGCTTGCCAGATCTTAGTTCACTGACCAGGGATGAGCCCACGCCTCGTGCCGTGGAAGCAGGGTCCTAACTACTAGACCACCAGAGAATTCCCTGGAGCTCTCCCTTTGGATCAGGTGTGGCCTCCTTTTTATACCAGCTCATCCTCTAATCTGTACATCACCTACATACATACATATAGTCGTTAAGTCATGTCCAACTCTTGCAACCTGCCAGGCTCCTCTGTCCATGGGATTCTCCAGGCAAGAATACTGGAGTGGGTTGCCATTTCCTTCTCCAGGGGATCTTCCTGACCCAGGGATTGAACCCAGGTCTCCTGCATTGCAGGCAGATTCTTTACCTCTTTACCAACTGAGCTATGAGGGAAACTCATATATATCATATATACATACATTTTAATTCCTTAATTCATTTATTATAGTTAAATTATTTAAATATTTAATGGGTTAATTGATATAGTATTTATATGTTATTTACTTTTTATTTAGTCTATTATCTACATATGTGCATGCTCAGTTGCAACTGACTCTTTGTGAGCCCATGGACTGTAGCCCGCCAGGCTTCTCTGTCCAAGGGATTTCCCAGGCAAGAATATTGGAGTGGGTTGTCACTTCTTCCTCCAGGGGAATCTTCCTAATCCAGGGATCAAATTCACATCTCCTGCACTGCAGGCAGATTCTTTACCACCGAGCCACCAGGGAAGTCTCTATTGTTTATAGTTGTAACCAAACCACAGGAAGTCAAATTATGTAATACAGTAGAAAGAGTTTTTTATAAGTTTTAAAGATGGACAGGGTAATCAGGCATTGCTATTCATCAGCACAAGGACACAGCCCTTTCACACTGGATCCCCAGACTCCAGAGGAGCCTCAGGGAGCTTCAGAGATTCTGAGCCTGCAAACCTTGCTCTGCCGGGTACCCACCATCTGGAGAGGTACTATAATCACTGTGTATCTGATGGCCCAATCTGTAAAATGAGAAGACTCGCATGATTGTGTGAGGATGTGACGTGAAAACAGAAGTAAAATGTAAGGACACAGTAAGTGTCCAATCAGTAATTATTCAGCAGTTAAAGGTGATGAGCCTCGCTCAACTCTAGCAAAGAGAGTGCACACCTGAGAGCACTTGGAGGGCCCTTTCTCGTCCTGGCTTAGTGAGCAACTAGAGTCCAAATCTGGGGTTTCCCAGATGGCACTAGTGGTCAAGAGTCCGCCTGCCAATGCAGGGGATCTAAGAGACTTGGGTTTGATCCCTGGGTTGGCAAGATCTCCTGGAGGAGGAATTGGCAACCCACTCCAGTATTCTTGTCTGGAGAATCCCATGGACAGAGGAGCCTGAAAAATTATAGTCCATGGGGTCGCAAAGAGTCAGAACTGAGTGAGCAACTGGGCACACAGAATCCAAATCAACCTAACAGGTGGAAGGTGTGTGAAGGCCATTGTTCAGCCTGGGGTTCTCACTTGGCCCCTTCCTTCCTCGGAGACTGTACTCACCTCCCTTGGCAGGTCACGACGAAATCCACCAGGGAGTTATCAGGCTGTGGCCCAGGCATCAGGACATCTGTCACTTGGATGATGTTAACCTCTAGAATGCCCTCTAAAGAACAATGCCCCGTAGAAAAACACATCAAAATACATTGCAAACCAAACCACTTCTTAACAAATCAGAAGGCCAAACAAAATGAACACAGCCTTTCGCCATGCCAGACTTGGGAAGCTATCCCAGAGTTTGGATACATGTCCAGGCAGTATTTTCAAAGTCAAACTGAACTGTTCTTCAGTCCAAGCTTGACCTTTACTCTTGGAGCCTGTGTATATGTCAGGAGGCCGATGACCCTGGAGGAGGGGAGGCCTCATCCACTGTGTCTCCTGCTGAGGGGCTCAGCCCTAGGGCATAGAGCTTGAGCTGTAGCCCCACCCAACTCCTCTGCTGGGCACCTGTGAGCAGTGCCCCTCGCGCACAGCCCTGCGTGGCTATTCTGTTCAACCCCCTTTCTTACACTCAGGAGGTGTGACTTTGTGAAATCACCCAGAAGAGGAAAGCAGGAGCTGTGGGAACTTGCAGCTGGCCTTCCTTCAGGCCACATTCATTCGGATTTCTGAGCAGCACAGGGTGAGGAGGTCCAGGCCCCCCTTAGGCTCCTCGGTAAGCGGGCCTCGCTGAGAGTTGGTTTCCACTGAGGACTTGTTTCATCCCTTAGAGGGACGTCTAAGGAAGGCTGGAAAGGCAGGTGGAAATCTAGAAGCTAGAGGAGTCTTTTTTGTGCACGTGTGGTAGCACCTTGAGTGGGTGCCCTCACTTCCCAACCCCACCCCTCCCTGGAGTCAGGGAAGGGAGTGGGTTGCCCAAGGTGAATTCTAACATCTTTCCCCCACTGTCTTACCTACAATTGTGATGGTGGCTTTAAAGTAGCCATATCTGGTAATATGGCAGCTTTCATCAGGAATCTCCCTCAGCTCCAGGGTATTGTCACCAGCAGTTACTAGAGGGTTTAAATAGAAAGATTTTTAGATTAGTTGCTGAGAATGCAAAAGATGTCCATGATATAACTGAAGATCTAAATGTCTGTTTACTTGCTCTTTAGAAAAACATCAAGAATTCTATACTATTAAATTGCTTCAGAAATTTGAACTAAATGTGTAACAATTGGTGAGATGTGAGAGCTATATTATAAAATTGTTAAATTATGTAAGCAAACACAGTCCCATGTCTTGTTCAAATATAAATAGCAAATGAAAGGTGGAAGCCATTTAAAAATGTGTAACATAATAATCATGAAATAAAGCAGGCCACAATAGATAAAATTATATTGTAATTTTGGAAGAAGGTATTCTGGGCTCAAATTCTAGGCCCTTTGCTTTTAGCTCTTTGAGACCATGGGCATATCATTTAACTTCTCCTTGCCTCAATTTGCCCATCTGTAAAATAGGAACAATATTTATTGACCTACCAGGGTTAAACTATTAAACTTTAATAGATAAGACATATAAAACTTGTTTCTCATGTCTGCCACATAGGAAGTAGTTAATAAATATTCATTTCCTTGTCCCAATATACTCTTATATATATACTTATTTAGATATACATGTGTTATAGCATATATGACACATAATTTTAAATGTTAAGAAGCAAACAACATGGAAAAGGGCAATTCTTTCCCCATTTGGATGTTTCATGAATCCTAGGTTTCTATTCTCGAAGTCTTACAGTTACTGTGATGGGCAGAGGTGTGAGGAAGGAAAGAAGGGAATACAAGATACTTTTGAAAAATAGCCCTTTGAATGTTATTAGAGCAAAGAATTTAATGCTCTATTAGTTACAATTTAAAGGGCTCTAAATAAGGTGTTGGTGTTCCATTAGCAAGATAAAAAGACTGGAAAGAAAATATAATATTGAAAATACAATATTATTGTCTCTTATGTTTCCAAAGACATGAAAATGGACACAGTTTGGGGGAAATCAAAGCTTCATAAGAGCTACAGCTCTAACACAGGAGTACGTAAGGATGGAGCCAACTGGGAGATTTCTCCAGGGCCTCAGAGCCTCTAGTGGGGAACAAGTGTGCCTGTGATGCTCCAGTGCTCAGAGGGAACTTTGCAGAGCAGCTCTCAGAGCAACTCTGGAAATGAGTGCTCTCTGGCAGACACTTTGGGAAACGCTGTTTGGGTAAAACCCAGAAAGGTTCTGACACCATGTCAAATTCAGATGTAGGTGTGGTTTATCAGCAGGGCAGGCTGTGGCAGAGTTGGCTATATTCCCTGAGTCTCAAGGTGGTCGTCTGGAAGTTGCAGGGTAATCTCATTCATTGTATTCTGAGATTTAATGGGTGAGCTCCAAAGCAAAAGATATGTTTGTGAAGGGTATTAGGGATGGCTGCCTCTTCCCTAGAAAACTCCTTTATAGTTTGGACCATAAAGAAGGCTGAGTGCTGAAGAATGGATGCTTTTGAATTGTGGTGGGACTCTTGAGAGTCCCCTGGACTGCAAGGAGATTATATATACACACACACACACACACACACACACACATACATAGACGATATATATATATAGATGATATATATAACATGATATATATATATATAACATGATCTATATATACAACATGACATATATATACACATTATGCACACACACACACATACATACTAAGTCACTTCAGTCGTGATGGACTCTTTGTGACCCCATGGACTGTAGCCCATCAGGCTCCTCTGTCCACAGATTCTCCAGGCAAGAATACTGGAGTGGGTTGCCAGGACCGAATCTTCCTGGCCCAGGGATTGAACCCACATTTCTTAAGTCTCTTGCATTGGCGGCAGCTTCTTTATCACTGAGCCATCAGGGAAGCCATGCATGAATACATATACCATATATATATTATAACACTGATTAGCATCAGTCTTGGAAAGGTTTTTCTTTTTAGATCTGTGCACAAAAGTCTGAAAAATGATCAGTGGCACTGTTAGCTAAGGGAAGAGAATTCTGTGGCTTAAAGCGAGTGCATACCTGTCTATCCTATAATGTAATTATCCCCCTGAGTCACCACTTCAACTTTGCTTGTCTCTCACTCCTGTGGTTGCATTTGGTTTCTATGTAATAGCTGTACTTATTTGGAAGCCCCTTACCAAAGCAGAGACAACATAATTTTTGGTCAAATAGTAATCCAGTGCTCAACAATCCCAGTCTGTTAATCTGGTCTGTGTAGCTAAAAATGCTCTCTCCCCCAGAGGACAAGCACTCTAACCACCTTCTCAAGTCATGGGCTGACTCCTATCATCACCTTGGGTCCCATTACATATTTCTGTCCCTCCAAGTCTCAGAGTTGTTTTGCAGCATTTGGGGATTGATTAAGGTTGATCTAACACCTTTAGATGAAGTCAAGCAGCTTCCTTTCACTATATAATGTAATGAATTTATAAGGTTGCTACCTTCTATCTTCTGGTTTAACCTATAGAAAATAATAACACATTTAAAATACTCTTTCATTGACTTAAAATATCTTTTGCATATGTTATGATATAAATATGTTCTAAGAAAAATAATCTTGCTTTATAAAAATGCAATTCAAAATAGACTAACATTAAATGACCTAACATTAAGACCTTTACCATTCAGGAATTTCTAGACAGACAAAGCAAGCATCTGTAATTTATTTTGAATTTTACACTTGGTGTCCTTATTTGTAAGGAAGACCATCAATTCTTGTAGACAAATAAACTGACTCTTCTCCAGAAATACCAAAACAAAGCTATATGTTTAGAGTTGTTCAAGGCAGTTATATTTATAATACGAATTAGAATGAACTGAAGTGTCCATCAGTAAGAGAATGGTTAAATAAATAAGTCATTGAATAACGGGAATTATACTTACATGTACTGATAATGGAAAGATGTCTGTGATGTTTGTTAAATGAAAAGAAGCAAACTGTAAAGCAATATATATTATGTGAATCCATCTACCTAAAAATTAAAACCACAAATCCTATTTGTACTTATGGAATATGTTTGTAATGGCAAAGAAAAGATCTGGAAAGAAACAATACCAACTCTTAACAGGGTTTAACTCTTGGGAGGAGAGAATAAGGAGGAGCTTTCACTTCTATTTGAAATTTCTGAATTTGAATTTTTACTAAGGAACATGCATTCATTTTATAATTAAAAGTATTTAAAAAAAGAGCAAAATCAGTAACAACTTACAGTGTCTGGCATTAGCTATGCTTGACTTAATAAGTTTTTCTTAACAACACACTTATTTATTAATAACAGTTTATTATTTATATCTAACAGGTTTGGGTTAAAAAAAAGCCAACTGCAACAAGTCTGGAAGCACCATGGAGTGTTCTGTGTGTACTTGGCGATGGCACCCTCTTGTGTCCAGTGAGAGGATGTCAGTCTACTGCCATCCCTGGGATTCCTGGATGGAAGACGTATTCACGGCTGAGTGGTGAAGGATGGTGATGGCACGGGGAAGGGTGCGGAATTAGATGAAAGCTAATGCTTCTCAAAGTAAATGCTCAAGAACTTCTTGAATGTCCCCGTGTATTATTATGAGAAGTTGGGATTTAACTAACTTTATATCTAGAATAATTTTAGTGTCTGGAATCTTTCCAGTCTGCCAGCCAAGAAATATTCTCAAGGTTTATTCTTTTTTGAGCCCTTTGTAAACTACTTCTAAGCATGGTTGAGTTTTCACAGGACATGGAGTGGAAGTGGACAGGGTGGGAAGGAGAATGGAAGTGGGGGAGGGAATGTGGAAAGGGAGAAAGGACAATGGAATGGCCTGAATGTTTATGAGGGGATAATGTGTCTTAACTAGAAAAACTGGGAGGCAAACAGAAATGTGAAGGACTGGAAGGGGGAAAGCACCTGTATACGTAACAAGGAACTGTGAGAATTAGGAAGGTCGAAGAACCGTATATGAGCCACCAGGTGACTTTAAACATATTCTCCTTTCTTCCATATTCTAACAACTAAACACCGTGATAAGTAACTAAAGGAAATCAACAGGCAGAAAATGGAATCACTGCAGAGTCTTTACATAATCTCTTTAACTAAGGATCTAATTATACGAACCACATCAATTTTTTGCTAGCTGTTAAGGAGTCCTGCCAACAAAAATTAACCTGGAAAACACTTACCCAAAGGGGTAGTTTTTGGAGGTCTGGGTGAAGGCAAAGGACAAGGTCCAGGCACTTCAGCTTGCACAGTGAGGTTGAGGCTGAAGGTTCCATTGAGCACATAGGTGTGATTCAAAGTGTGATTGTTGGAAACAAACAGACCAGTATTATCCCCGAAGTTCCACTTGTAGTAAATGGCAGACTCATTGAGGAAGTGGCTGGGATCGTGAATCAGGACACTGAACGTAATGGGGAGGTCCCTGAGGAAGGTTTCATCAGATGAATTTCGATTGTTCTTCTGGGACATAGTTACAAATACAGGAATCTGATCTAAAATGTACATTCAAAAAAAAGAAAGAGGGCATGATTGCTTGATTTTAAGTGGATGACTTCAATAGTGCCTTTAGTTTGGAAATTAAAATGAGGGATAATTCAGCATCGTTTCCCCTTTTCTAATGCAAGTTTTCTAGAGTTTTCTTGGTTTACTTTAGAAAACACAGCTGGAATATGCTATTAAATACATGAGGTTGAGAAGGAGTCCAGTTGAAGTGTAACCTAACCCAGAATATCTGGTTTTCAAATATTCTTTTTCAAACCCACTAACATCACCAGAACTCAGCACCTCGTCCTCAGTTAATTCAGAGCTCATATTCCTCACCTGTTACTACATACACATCTTTCACTTTTGCGATGGGAACATATGCCCATCGGTGTCTTCTATAGACAGTTACTTCCATGATTTGAGGGCCAAGACTCACATTGGCTGTGTTGATGGAAACTGTCACTGAACACCGTCCCAACTTCTGGAAATACTGACCTTTGAGAAGATAGAAATGTTTAGTTATTGGCTACATCATATAATCATTATAGAAAGTCGATGTTCCTTAAAGACTAACAACTACCATTTACAGATTGTTTTCAGAAAGGAAAAGCAGGGTGGGGATGCAGTCTTGGTTCCTTCAGAAAGGAAAACAGTGCTTATTTTTATATAAAACCTTATAAAACCCACAAATAAATAAATGTATACAGTTGACTAAAATGAAGAGAGTTGTTTAAGTGGGATAATGCTGTTAGTCCTTAGTTGACAAATACTATAAGTAAGTGATCTGGTACTTGAAATACATGTGCTTCCCACAGAAAATACATTTAATGTAACAGTGAAGTGTCCAAGGGAGTTAAAAAATATATCCAAAAATTTACCTTATTTTTGTCAGAATATTACTAGTTCAGCTATATTGCTGAGCAACTTTTTTTATTTTAGGGAATTAGATTCCTCCACCTTCTAATAATATTTGTATATGAAAATGCACTGATAAAAAAGAAACAGGTATGGTGGGTATGAAAAGGAATGAAGTAGATTTGTTGACATTTCTAGGGCCCCTGATTCTTTTCTCTTTTTCCAACTGTAACCTAAATCTGACCACCACTGACTAGCTAGTGACAGTAATTTTCTCTCCTTTAGGGGTCAAAGATTTTTCTAATCTTTTTGAGGCACCTGTCATAGATGTGTCACTGGAACAAAAGGTATTAGAAGATGGATACTTGTAAGATGGGGATGTTTAAAGACCATGTTCATCACATGATCAAAGGTGTCAGGAAAGAGGGTGCTTCCCAGGCAGTCCAAGGGTTAAGACTCTGTGCTTCTGCTGGAGGGGGCATGGGTTTGATCCCCGGTCAGAGAACTAAGATACCACATGCCGCGAGGTACGGCCAAAAAAAAAAAAGATGTCAGTAAAGGTTCAGGATCCCCCTTTACCTTGAAATGCAGAGGCAGTTCTGTTAGAGATTATAGGGGGAAAACATGTCTCTTGGAATTAGTGAGGCGTGAGGAAATGCTAGTTCTGGCACCCAGAGGCAGACCACAGTGGAGCGCTTAGCTGAGAGAAAATATCAGTTAACTCTGAGACTTCAGCATAAAAAGGAAATTCAAAACAATCTTGCTATGAAAACAGCAATTTCTGGACTAAAAGCTGATTAAATAAAGACATCTTAACTAGCTAAGTTAATGGATGTTAACTAGGCTAAACAGAATCTGAAGTGTTAGTGAGCTCATGTGACTCCATGCACATGATAAATGTCATTTCAGGTCAAATAAATGACATTTGGAGAGTTAACTGACAGGGCCACAGTTTCAGGGCCACAAGGCCCTGAAAAAAATTTGCTTTAAATCAACGAGCATAGCATGTTATATATTTTGTACTTTGTTCACCTGGAGTGTATTATTAATATGTTGCTTTGATTTGTAAATAATTAAAGAAAGAAAAGCTCTCTGAAATTCATTAAGACTTACAAAACATTCCAAAATTTGAAGTTTGTGTGATGGCTAGCAGATTTGAACTGCTCAGAACCAGATGGAACCTAAGATTTTTAACTAAGAATTTAGCAACTTTGTTAATAACAACCTAAATTTAGTCCTCCTAAAAAAATAATCACTAATAATAGAGCAAAATGGATTCCACTTGTGGTTTAAAAAAAAAAAAAAGAAGATAGGCTATGTCAAAGAAGAAGAGTATTTAGATTATTTTACTTTTATACAATAGAATATTATAGTCATTAAAATAATGTATATAAAGAATTTTAGAGAATTCCCTGGTGGTCTCTTGAGTGATTAGGACTCAGCGCTTTTACTGTCAGGACCTAGATTTGATCCCTTGTTGGGGAACTAAGATCCTGCAAGTTGCATAAGAATTTTAGTCGATGCTCATAATTTTGACCAAAATGTGTATATGTTATGATCTTCAGTTCAGTTCAGTTCAGTCGCTCAGTCATGTCCGACTCTTTGCGACCCCATGAATCGCAGCACGCCAGGCCTCCCTGTCAATACTAGAAAAAAGAAAGAAATACTAGTAGAGAAAGCATCATCGTGTTAGCAATAATAATCTCTGGTATGAATTATGCTGACTGATTTTTCATTTGTGCTTTTCTGCATTTTCCAAAATTTCTACTAAGTTCAGTTCAGTTCAGCTGCTCAGTCGTGTCCGACTCTTTGCGACCCCATGAATCGCAGCACTCCAGGCCTCCCTGTCCATCACCATCTCCCGGAGTTCACTCAGACTCACGTCCATCGAGTCAGTGATGCCATCCAGCCATCTCATCCTCGGTCGTCCCCTTCTCCTCCTGCCCCCAATCCCTCCCAGCATCAGAGTCTTTTCCAATGAGTCAACTCTTCGCATGAGGTGGCCAAAGTACTTCTGAGTTTTCCAAATTTGCTGGCATATTGAGTGCAGCACTTTCACAGCATCATCTTTCAGGATTTGAAACAGCTCAACTGGAATTCCATCACCTCCACTAGCTTTGTTCATAGTGATGCTTTCTAAGGCCCACTTGACTTCACATTCCAGGATGTCTAGCTCTGGGTGAGTGATCACACCATCGTGATTATCTGGGTCGTGAAGATCTTTTTTGTACAGTTCTTCTGTGTATTCTTGCCACCTCTTCTTAATATCTTCTGCTTCTGTTAGGTCCAGACCATTTCTGTCCTTTATTGAGCCCATCTTTGCATGAAATGTTCCCTTGGTATCTCTAATTTTCTTGAAGAGATCTCTAGTCTTTCCCATTCTGTTCTTTTCCTCTATTTCTTTGCACTGATCGCTGAAGAAGACTTTCTTATCTCTCCTTGCTATTCTTTGGAACTCTGCATTCAGATGCTTATATCTTTCCTTTTCTCCTTTGCTTTTCACCTCTCTTCTTTTCACAGCTATTTGTAAGCCTCCCCAGACAGCCATTTTGCTTTTTTGCATTTCTTTTCCATGGGGATGGTCTTGATCCCTGTCTCCTGTACAATGTCACGAACCTCATTCCATAGTTTATCAGGCACTCTATCTATCAGATCTAGGCCCTTAAATCTAGCTCTCACTTCCACTGTATAATCATAAGGGATTTGATTTAGGTCATACCAGAATGGTTGAGTGGTATTCCCTACTTTCTTCAATTTAAGTCTGAATTTGGTAATAAGGAGGTCATGCTGAGGCACAGTCAGCTCCTGGTCTTGTTTTTGTTGACTGTATAGAGCTTATCCATCTTTGGCTTCAAATAATATAATTAATCTGATTTCGGTGTTGACCATCTGGTGATGTCCATGTGCCGAGTCTTCTCTTGTGTTGTTGGAAGAGGGTGTTTGCTATGACCAGTGCATTTTCTTGGCAAAACTCTATTAGGCTTTGCCCTGCTTCATTCCATATTCCAAGGCCAAATTTGCCTGTTACTCCAGTGTTTCTTGACTTCCTACTTTTGCATTCCAGTCCCCTATAATGAAAAGGACATCTTTTTTGGGTGTTAGTTCTAAAAGGTCTTGTAGGTCTTCATAGAACCATTCAACTTCAGCTTCTTCAGCATCACTGGTTGAGGCATAGACTTGGATAACTGTGATATTGAATGGTTTGCCTTGGAAACAAACAGAGATCAAGATCATTCTGTCATTTTTGAGATTGCATCCAAGTCGGACTCTTTTGTTGACCATGATAGCTACTCCATTCTTCATTAGCAGCCCAATTCCGAGGGTTTACTACTCTTTCTAATGTGTCATCTATTGAAAACTGGAGATGCAGGTTTTGTATTCTATTACAGTAAAGAACAAAAACGTTATTCAAACACCAGGCTAAGGCACACCTCTGTAGAGTTCTGTTTCTTACATTCCTTAAAATGACACATATTTTTAATTAAAATCTCAAGTATTTTCTCTCAAATATAAGACACCTGCATAAACTATATTGTATTTATACCATTTTTGGCATATGTGCATTTTTTTTATTGGCAGACATCACAAACATGGTATGTTACAGAAGATAGATTATATTTCCCCAATTTATCTAATGATTATCATCCTAAACAAAATTAAGAGACTCATTAGTATCCATATAGACTACATATACCATCTATAAGGAAAAAAAAATTGCTTCTAGGACTTGGAGTTTATAAATTCTGGCAGATCTGTTGCTTCGTGAATTTAGACGTGGGACACTGGGAAAGTCATTTAAATCAATGGACTGAAGATCACTGGTTGCATACACCATAGCACTTACAGCATTCAAGTGCAAAAGACACTGTTAAATATGAGCCAGGAAGAAACTCTTCTCTCTCACCCTTAAATTAACCCCCAAACTAACAGACAAATGTAAACGTCCAAATGGAAAAAAAAAAAAAAAAAAAAAAAAGTCTCTTTCATAGAATAATTAAACAATACAGTTTTCCAACCACCATAAAACATATTGATTAAGGTTCAAGTAAGGTGACACAAAACCAATTATTTTTTAGTACTTGTAACACTTAAAGTAATTTGAGTGTTAAACCACTTCCAGAATGTAGAGGAGCAGGATGATTACAGGAATAAACACTGAGGCCTCACATATATTCACGTGTGCATGAGAAAGGACTCCGAAGGTTCCTTGTATTTCTCTTCACATAAATATTGTCAAAGCAGACTCCTACGTGCTAAACTTTAGAAGAATTTCTTTTTATAAAAAGTCACTTTCCATCTGCATCATTCTGTTCAGATATTTGACCTTCAATTTAATTTAGAAATTGACTCTGTATATAACCTGATTCAGTAGAAGCAAAACATTTTAATTGGTCCATAGATGTTGGGCATATATCATCACTAGAAATGTGAAACTTGTGATGCTGAGAATGTCTTTTAACAACCAGCAGCTGATTTGGCAAAGATCATCTCTTGAACCAAGATATAAAGTGTTAAGTTACTGAACTGACTGATATTAGAAATTTGGTTCATGTTATAAGTGCTGATGCATTTGGTATAGTTATTAAACATAATATGCATTCTGCACATTATTAAACAGTTTAGACTTGTAGAAATGTGTCCTAATACATCAACTATAAAATGGATTAACAAATAACTATAATAGGAATAGTCTGTGTCAAGGAACACGTCGTTGGTATAAATGAAAAGATTTCTCAGACATAGTCTCATCTCGCTAGTTGAGATCAGGCTTCTTATAAATGTAATCTAATGCTGAATAGAGAATTATCTCTAAAATGCAGTGTCTTCACACAACAAACATTAATTATCTCACAGTTAGTGTGGGTGAAGAATGTGAGAGTGGCTTAGCTTAGCTGGGTGGTTCTGACTCAGAGTCAAGGTCACGGTCATCTGAGGCTGGCTGAGGAGTATCATTCACACATTGGTTGTAGGAGGTCTTGGTTCCTGGCCCTACGGGCCTCTATATAAACTGCTGAAGGACCTCATGACACAGCAGATGACTTCTCTCAGAGCAAAAATCATCCAGACAGAGAGGGCTAAGCAAGATATCCTACTTATCACCTGGTCTCACTTCTACCATGTTCTATTCATCACTTCTACCATGTTCTATTCATTAGAGGGGAGTCACTCAGTCTAGAACATTTTAAATTATTAAATTTTAGGAGAAGGGAATTCAGCTCTACTTTTGGAAGGAGGACTGTTAAGAGTTGTGGACATATTAGCACAGGCAACAGTAAGATGGTGTGCCCAAAGTATATACAGTACTAGTAGGGAGAGATGAAGAAGAGCATTTCTGGAAGAGGGAAGGGCAGAAGTGAATATTTAAAGGTAGAAAATGGCAGATGTCAAAGCTACAGGGGCAGATGCTGGATGCATCGGAGCTTCTGTGGCACTTGCACAAAGCAAAGGTACAGTGGTTTGTCTTCAGAAAAGGATGACGTGGATCCTTCCAGCAAGTGACTGCAGGGATACTGGAGAAAGCAGAATTGTTAGGTAGCAAGATGAGTTAGAAGGACTATTGTGATTAACCATGGAAAGTTGAGAGCAGAACTTGGGCAGTAGCAACGGAGAGAATTAGAGGGAGGGAGACGTGGCAGAGGCCCAAACCTCAGGGCCTGATGGCAAAACTGGAGGTGTGCGGTGAGAGAAGATTGAGTCATATATGCGATTCCAAGGTGACCTCGGTATCAGAGAAAGTGATGATGCCTTTCACACAGAGAAGACGGGAGAAAACGTTCAGTGAACTTCATAAACTCTTTTGGACACAACTGCATTTGAAAGCCCAGTGAGCCCTGTAGGTAAAGACATGGGACAGTCAGAAAAAATTAAAGGGTGACATCAGCAGACAGTCCACACCAGAGCTGTAAAGAGGAGGAGGTGTGGACGTGGAAAGGTGCACCAAGGGGTAACGCGCAGAGAGAACAGGACCCGAGGATAAAAGCTTTGAAACATTCACTTTCAGGAAAGGGAAAGAGAGCCACAAACGAACAGGAAGAAGAGAGAGGAACGTCAGCGTGAACAACAGCAAGAGATGAGAGATGACCAGTGCTTACAGAGAAGTTGAGGAGGCTGGGTTTGTTGAAAAGTGGCTGGTGTGTCTTAACCACGTGCAAAATAGTGGACTCTGAGGCACCAGGTTAGAAAGGAATGGAACAGAGACCCGGACTGCAGAGGTGAGAGGAAGGAGAAAAAGACACAGAGACACTTGATGACCTACTCCCAAAGGAAGTATAGTGATCAAAAAATGAGAGAAAGCACGGCAACAGGATGGAGGCAAGCAACTCACTGAGTGTCGTACTGGAAAGCAGAGAGAAATGACCATAAATATGAAATAAAGATATAGAAATCAGAGTAATAGCACTGCAGGGGGCAGTTAAGATCATAGATTCTTTTTTTTTTTTTTTTTCTTTTTCTCTTCTCTCTGAAGAAAACAGATTAAAAGAGACGACAGCCTACATTAGACTTCTGCCAGGAAAAAGCTAGCAGTTGAAAGGGAGTCACTTGGAAAGTCCTCACATCAAGGATTTATCCAGGGAAGCAGTTCTTAGAGATTAAGGAGTAAAGATGTTCAGTACAGTTTCAAACGCTAAGCCCCATTCAAAAAATTCTACAAACTGAATGCTGGAGTAAATGTGGAGAAAAGGGAACCCTCATGCACCGTTGGTGGGCGTATAGACTGACAGCCACCATGGAGAGGAGTGTGGCGGTTCCTTAAAAAACTAAATACATAACTACCATATTATCCAGTAATCCCACTCTTGGGCACGTATCCAGAAAATGCCATAATTCAAAAAGATACATGTGCCACAGTGTTCACTGCAGCACTATTTACAATAGCCAGGACAAAGGAGCAACTTAAGCATCCATCACCAGAGGAATGGACAAAGATGTGGTACATATATCCAAGGGATATTGGATATCAGTCCATAAACAAAGAAAGATATTGGGTCATTTGCAGAGACATGGATGGACTGAGAGAGTATCATATAGAGTGAAGTAAGTCACAAAGAGAAAACCAAATATCATATATTAACGGGTATATGTGTAATCTAGAAAAATGGTACAGGTGACCTTATCTGCAAACCAGAAATAGAGACTCAGACGCAGAGAACAAACATATGGATACTCAAGGGGAAGGGGGAGTGGGAGGAGCTGGGAGATTGGGGACTGACACATACGCATTATTGATTCTATCTACAGAACAGGTAACCAATGAAAAGCTACTGTATAGAGCAGGGAACTCAGTGCTCAGGGGTGATCTGAACATGAGGGAAATTCAGAAAGGAGGGAATGTATGTATATGTATGGCTGATTCACTTTGCTGTACAACAGAAACTAACACAATACTATAAAGCAACTATACTCTAATAAAATTAATTTAAAAATTATCTTGCGACCCCTTCTTTATTATCGTGATGGCATGAGCTGACTATAGGTGACATAGGCTGCAGCAATCTGTAAGCAGTCTCTTTGGCAGTTAACTAGGAAACCACAAACAGAGCCTTTTTCTACCTCGGGGGTTGAGGGGAGAACTTCACATGTGTAATCAGTGAGTGCATTCCTTGGGTCACATTTCCTGACGTGTTATTTTCAAATGATTGGGCTCTCAATGTATTTGATCTTACCATTAAAAATAAAACAGCGTGGACATACACGTTAATGTGAAACTAAGCTCTGGGAAACCCGTGACTCTGAGCTCCAGGGATTCTGCTACTGTGAAACTATGGAAATAAATCCTGAAAGCTCTGATGACTCAATCAGAATGGGTCTACTTTTACAAGCACATTAAAAGGCAGCTGACGTGATATCCTTTTTATTATAGAAGCAAGTTGCATGGTTTTCCAAATTGGATTATTAACAGTAATAAACTATTTGAAATTTAACATACAAAGAGAAAAAGGCCTGGCATGCTTGGCTCAGTAAGTACATTTACCGTTTGAATGTGGCAGATGTTTTCCGAAAAAAGATGAAACGAACATACATTTGAAAAAATTAACACTACATTTTCTCAAACCTTATGCTTTCTATACTATAACTTTTGATGAATATAATGCTATAAAATCATTGCATTTGTTTTCACTTGCGGCAGTTCTTTCCCTTTGATACTTTGAATAGATTCTGGCATTATATATTTTTGTTTAAAAAAGTTTAGGTAGTTCCCTGGTGGATCAGTAGTTAGGACTAGGGATGGTACAGGGAGGGAGGAGGGAGGGGGGTTCAGGATGGGGAACATGTGTATACCTGTGGTGGATACATGTTGATGTATGGCAAAACCAATACAATATTGTAAAGTAATTAACCTCTAATTAAAATAAATAAAGTTATTAAAAAAAAAAAAAGGACTCTGCACTTTCACTGTTGTGGCCCCAACTTCAATCCCTGGTCAGGGAAGATCCCACAAGTCATGCAGCATAGCCAAAATCAAAAACAGAAAAAAAGAGTATTTTTTTTTTTAAATAAGATCCCACAAGTCATGCAGCATAGCCAAAATCAAAAACAGAAAAAAAGAGTATTTTTTTTTTTAAATAAGATCCCACAAGTCATGCAGCATAGCCAAAATCAAAAACAGAAAAAAAGAGTATTTTTTTTTTTAAATAAGATCCCACAAGTCATGCAGCATAGCCAAAATCAAAAACAGAAAAAAAGAGTATTTTTTTTTTTAAATAAGATCCCACAAGTCATGCAGCATAGCCAAAATCAAAAACAGAAAAAAAGAGTATTTTTTTTTTTAAATAAGATCCCACAAGTCATGCAGCATAGCCAAAATCAAAAACAGAAAAAAAGAGTATTTTTTTTTTTAAATAAGATCCCACAAGTCATGCAGCATAGCCAAAATCAAAAACAGAAAAAAAGAGTATTTTTTTTTTTAAATAAGATCCCACAAGTCATGCAGCATAGCCAAAATCAAAAACAGAAAAAAAGAGTATTTTTTTTTTTAAATAAGATCCCACAAGTCATGCAGCATAGCCAAAATCAAAAACAGAAAAAAAGAGTATTTTTTTTTTTAAATAAGATCCCACAAGTCATGCAGCATAGCCAAAATCAAAAACAGAAAAAAAGAGTATTTTTTTTTTTAAATAAGATCCCACAAGTCATGCAGCATAGCCAAAATCAAAAACAGAAAAAAAGAGTATTTTTTTTTTTAAATAAGATCCCACAAGTCATGCAGCATAGCCAAAATCAAAAACAGAAAAAAAGAGTATTTTTTTTTAAAAAAGTTGAACAGAAATGGTTAAAATATAAAAGTTATATGTATAAAGTGTATATGTAAACATCACTATTAAATAATACATTGCTATACATGATATTTATAATGTTTATAAAGCCATTTTAAAAAGATACACACAGAGGTTTCTTTAAAGGCTTTAAACCTAAGAGCACTTAAATTTTATTAAATTTCCCATAGAGTTAAGCAGCTTAAGCAATACGCTTTAAGATTTTAAACATGAAGAAGAGTATGCACATATAAAACATATGTAAACATGAACATCTATCCTTGCACAGACAGAACAACTATACATAAACTTGTTTTCACTTGTATACTATTTTAAGTAGTATTTTAAACACAAGACTGCATCATTTGTAGCTTAAGTAGATGAAACTACGAAGATGATGGTTGAAATAATGAGCCTGATGAGCTTGATGATGTGTGGGAAAATGTTGGAAAGTAAGGCATGCAGAGGAAAAATAAAATACAGGGTGGTTTCTGTCCATAAACATACTGGAAATTCTTAAGAGTAAAATAAAAAGTCTGTGACTGATTCACTGAATGAGTAATATCTATATTTAAGTAGTAGGCAAACTTTAAACAACTTCTCGAAACTTTAAAATAGTGATAACTTTACCCTTTAGTTTTATTTTTAACTCTATAAATATACATCTAAGATATGCATAAATGTTTTTCTTAAATTCACATGCAGATAGACTCTGTGATATTTAATCATACCAATTCATTCTAAATTAAGTGAAAGGCAGTCCTCTGATACAAGACTATGATAGCTTGTGCTAGACTAAATTTCTTACTGAAGACAATAAGGGCTGAAAAAGAAAAATAAAAGTAGCCAGGATTTGTGAAGCCAAAATTAGAGATAAAGGATGAACAAGAGAAAATGGAATGTTTCCTGCCACTTTTTACCCAACATTTTTTCGTCTTTGCCAATTCACAGCGAAGGGCAGTAAAGGCAGTAAGCTGCGGTGAAGAGCTTTTCCAATTTCAGAGCGATGAAGAAAGCAAAAACTGGATTCTAAGGCCACCAAAAAGGACTGTAAGACACTAGACAGCAGAGAAAAGAGAATCACAGCAAAGTGAACTCAGGAGTCCATGCAGTTATTGCCCTAAAGACACTCCCGAAATCTTAAATGGCTCACTGAGCAAAGGGAAGGGAAAACAGAGAAGAAAGTTGATAAGAGGGTAAAGAGTTTAAGAAAGCTTTTGACAATCAGATTCAGTTCAGTCAGTTCAGTCGCTCAGTCGTGTCCGACTCTTTGCGACCCCATGAATCGCAGCACGCCAGGCCTCCCTGTTCATCACCATCTCTCGGAGTTCACTCAGACTCACATCCATCGAGTCAGTAATGCCATCCAGCCATCTCATCCTCGGTCGTCCCTTTCTCCTCCTGCCCCCAATCCCTACCAGCATCAGAGTCTTTTCCAATGAGTCAACTCTTAGCATGAGGTGGCCAAAGTACTGGAGTTTCAGCTCTAGCATCATTCCTTCCAAAGAAATCCCAGGGTTGATCTTCAGAAGGGACTGGTTGGATCTCCTTGCAGTCCAAGGGACTCTCAAGAGTCTTCTCCAACACCACAGTTCAAAAGCATCAATTCTTCGGCGCTCAGCCTTCTTCACAGTCCAAATCTCACATCCATACATGACCACAGGAAAAACCATAGCCTTGACTAGACGGACCTTAGTCGGCAAAGTAATGTCTCTGCTTTTGAAAATGCTATCTAGGTTGGACATAACTTTTCTTCCAAGGACTAAGCGTCTTCTAATTTCATGGCTGCAGTCACCATCAGCAGTGATTTTGGAGCCCAAAAAAATAAAGTCTGGCACTGTTTCCACTGTTTCCCCATCTATTTCCCATGAAGTGATGGGACCAGATGCCATGATCTTCGTTTTCTGAATGTTGAGCTTTAAGCCAACTTTTTCGCTCTCCTCTTTCACTTTCATCAAGAGGCTTTTTAGTTCCTTTTCACTTTCTGCCATAAGGGCGGTGTCATCTGCATATCTGAAGTGATTGATATTTCTCCCGGCAATCTTGATTCCAGCTTGAGTTTCTTCCAGTCCATCGTTTCTCATGATGTACTCTGCATAGAAGTTAAATAAGCAGGGTGACAATATACAGCCTTGATGTACTCCTTTTCCTATTTGGAACCAGTCTGTTGTTCCATGTCCAGTCTAATTCTTTAAAATTCTTTTTAAAACATAAGAAATAAAAGAATAAATCAACAAATGACCATCCATATGCCATTCAAATATCATTTTTCATATTACTGTTCTGGACAGAAACAGATTGAGTAGTTTGTTTTTTTTTTAAAGAAAGCCAAACCTGTCTTTTTCTCCTTTTAACTATTTGATGTCCTAGAGAAATGGCAAGGCTAACCAAGATTTTATTTTTATCCCTCACTGAAGCAAAGTTAAAAGAGTAATTGTTAAACTCCAGGTGTTGTAATTCTCAATAATAGAATGAGAAAAGAAAAAATAAATAAAAATTTTAAGGAAAGGTAAAGAAGAAACTAGGGGGGACTGTAATAGCCAACCAAGTGTGTGGAACACGTAGACAAAGTTCTTTTTCCAGGGGCGAGGGAAAGGCTTCCCATCAGGGAACACGTGGTGGTGGCCTTCACTCGTGGCATTTCCCCAGTCGCTGTCCTCTGTCCACGCTGTCCAGTTGTAAACATATGGGTCAGGAGATGCACCAGTATCTAAACAGAGAAAGTGGCACACCATGATTGTCTGGACTCAGAATGCTCAAGGTTCACCACTGAATTAAATAAATGTTCATATTTTTTCATAACTAGCTGAGATATAGTTGGACAACTAACACCCTAATATTCAGAATTCATCTAATGGTACCTTTATGACTTGGGTCTTTTTCTGCCTACATGTTGTATTTCAATGAGTTTTATATAAAGCAATTTTTCAGAAAAGCTCAGAGATTTCATTTAATATGTTTATCTTCATATTGGGGCTCCAAATAACAAGCATATTCAAACCAAACTGAGGGATGCTGTATCTTTTTATTTTGATTCACTCTCTCTATCTATAGCTTTTTCCCCCTAACTCATTTGACATCATGACTTTCTTCTCCTAAAGACTTCAGCACACTTCTAAGAATAAAGACATTCTCCTTCATAAGCATACCATTACCACCCCTACCACAGTCCAATCAAGGGTCACATCCTACACATGGCTATTTCACTTCTTCAAACAATTCGCAAAAAAGATGTATAAATAGAAATATAGATAGATGGAAGCAAACAGAAAAAATTAAACTTGCTGAATTTCGATCTGCTTGCTCCCTACTTTTCTGTATGTATGACATTTTCCACTTTAAACAAGCCATGATCAATATACTTTCATCTGGAACAGTCTTTTCATCCTCTTTTTTTTATGTTCACTGACATTTATGGAGAGCCTTTTATTTGTCTGTCTACTACACCACTATTTTTTTTTATTCTTAAATTGTCCCACACATGGCCAGTAGGGACCCCTCAAGCTGCCTTTGTGTCCCTGTGACATATCCCCATTACTTCCTGTTTACTGGCACAACAAGATGTCCCTGGCTCACCTGCCAGTGTCCTGTCCTACACCTGGAATCAGTCATTTCTTTTAAGAGCTCTCGTTTCTTCTAACGGTGAGAGATACTTTATAAAACTTCCCATGTAAAAGTTTTTTTATGTGGACTCTTTCATGTAAAAGAGAACTGCATTGTCATTTGAAACATTAGTTAAGAATCAACTTGTTTAGGGGGAAGAAAAGCAAAAAAAAAAAAAAAAGTTGCAGGCTACTAAATTCAATATTTTTAAATTATCAAACTCTTTCTATACAGAATTTATTGTTTTCCTCATCGGAAGATGAATCAATAAGAAATAAACCACTGGCAGTTTAATAGAAGTTCTAAGTAATAAAATCATCACTGCCCTTACTAGTCTTCTTTCTGATTGAAGAATTTTAGTACTTACTTGAATTTTTAAGGCTGTTGAGTTCTAAAACAAGATAATTCCCCTTGATGTGTCTGTAATCATTTGTGCTCTTTAACTTGGACAAAGAGCTTCTCTGCTTTAACTAAGAGCAAAGCAAAACCAAAATATATGCATTTTATCATTTGTTCTAGCCACACTTTTTTCTGTGAAAAGAAACTAATCTGATCAACAAAGAGCTATCAAACTATTCTTTGAGAAGCCAGAATTCCATTCCTGTGATGTGAATAACATTCCTTACCGTTTCTGCAGTTCTTCTCATAAACTATGTTGCCACTGGCATCTTCCTTTTGGCATCTGGGGAATACCAGGTTCACTGCGAATGTTATGGTTGAGCCCACCAGCGCTGGGGAATCACTGGTCAGAACCGCCTGCACACGGCCTCCTAGGACATAGAAACAAGGAGCTCAGTGATCAAACATCCTTTTCCTTTCCACTGATAAATAAAAAAAAGGAAAGCTAAATCTACAAATAAGGACCAGAGGATCCTCCTGCCTCTTTACAATAAATTATTTGCAGGATTTCCAGCTTTTGCTGTCAGAGTACAACACTCCAGAAGATGAACTTGGAAAGTCAGACCAACTGAAGAACTCTCTGACCACAGAGAGAACAATTACTTAAATAATTAAAAATCTGTTTAATTTGATTGAGGAAACAAGTATTAAAGGTTTGTAATTTTTAATTTCAAAGTGAATGACTGAAGGAGTCATTCATTTTTAATGTGAATGGAAAGACAATAACTTTCTGACAAATCACGCTTTTGAGATGGTCAAAGTGCTCTGGAATCTCAGAACTTTTGAAGATGACCATTTCCACATTAAACCTGCTTGCTTTCCAAAATCTTCCAAGAGGTACCAAATGTAAATTTCTAAGGAGATTAAACTCTGTATGTGGAGGAGAGTGAGGAGTTTAGAAAGTGATACTGTGACAATAAAGGCAAGATTGCCAAATCCAGGTGCCTCCCACTTGATAGCTAGTGCACTATCATTCATGGCTGCTTCTGTGAATAGAGTTCACAATCTACGACACGAACTGAAACAAGAAAGCACAGTTGTTTGGCAAATGGGACCTAATCAAACTTACAAGCTTTTACACAGCAAAGGAAACCATAAACAAAATGAAAAACAGTCAACAGAATGGGAGAAAATATTTGCAAATGATTTGACCAACAAAGGATTAATTTCCAAAATATATAAACAGTTCATATAACTCAACAACAAAAAACAAACAACCCAATTGGAAAATGGGCTGAAAACCTAAGTAGACATTTCTCCAAAGAAGGCATACAGATGGCCAATAGGCACATGAAAAGATGTTTAGACAAATGCAAATCAAAACTACAACGAGGTACCACATTACACCAGTCGGAATGGCCATCTTCAAAAAGCCTACAAATAATAAATGTTTGAGAGGATGTGGAGAAAAACCCTCTTGCACAGTTAGCAGGAATGTAAATTGGTGCAGCCACTGTGGAAAACAGTATGGAAGTTCATAAAAAAAAAAACTAAAAATAGAATTATCACATGATCAAATAATCCCACTCCAGGGCAAATAGCAAGAAAAAAATTATAATTCAAAAAGATACACGTATCTCTATGTTCATAGCAGCACTATTCACAATAGGCAAAACATGGAGACAACCTAAATGCCCATCAACAGAGGAATGGATAAAGAAGATGTGGTGCATATACACAATGGAATACTCCTCAGTCATAAAAAGGAACGGAACAATGCCATTTGCAACAATATGGATGGAAATAGAGGTTATCATACTAAGTGAAGTAAGTCAGACAGAGAAATACAAATATCATATGGTATCACTTATTTGTGGAGTATCAAACATGACGCAAATGAACCTATCTGTGAAATGGAAACAGACTCACAGACATCGAGAACTAACCTGTGGTCGCCAAGGGGGAGGAGAGGCCGGGGAGTTCGAGGTCAGCAGAAGCAAACTAGCACACATAGAATGGGTACATACCAGGTCCCACTGTATAGCACGGGGAACTATATCCAACATTCTGAGATTAACCATAATGGAGAAGAATATTTTTAAAAAAGAATGTGTATAAATATATATATATACACACATATATCTGAATCACTGCTATACAGCAGAAATTAACACATTGTAAACCAACGATACTCCAATTTAAAAAACTGAATCACTATTATACACTTGAAACTAAAAAAAAAGGAAAAGAAGAAGAAATTACAGTTGTTTGAGTCTTTTGATTTACCTTTCCAAGAGCTTTTCCACCTCGAGTCTCCCCTTTTCCACACTGGATAGAGTTTTTCATTCCAGTCATTTTCATCTGATGACCATCCATTTAATTGGTTGTGCTCCCGCATATAACCAGAAGGTCTTTCGTTGCTCAGCACATCATGAAAACCTATAACAATATTTGAAAAAAAAAAATTATTTTGTCTACTTATCTCTCATTTAGCAGGTATTCAGAGAAGCCATACTGGATAGATGCCACTAGCCTCTGTCTTCTCTTCCTCCTTGCTGGTAGGAGGAGGGAGCAGCAAGTAATTCCCTTCTCAATGGAGGCAGATGAACACTGAAAGAACATTGATCTGGGAGCCACAGAAACTGCTACAATGAACAGGCTGTGGGATTTCAGGGTTTCTTCTCTGGGCCTTCAAATCAGACAAAAAACCAAATGTCCTGTGATACTGTGAGACAGTATCTGTTTCTAAAAAAGAACAAAGTGAGGAACAAAGGAGATCTATGTTTATTAATAAATGTTCATAACTGGAAATTCAGTTGAATTTTGAGTCACAGAATGGTAGAATGTTCGACAATGAAAGAGCTAAGATTAGTTAGTTCAAATCTCTTCATTTATGTGACATGATTCATTCAGAGACATCTTTAATCAAGTGGAAATGAAGATTTGTAACTTTTGATTCCCAGGATCAGCTTTTTCCCACGCTTCCAAGGCCTTCCTGTTTCTCAGATTCTGAGTGAGAAGCATAATCCAAACACAGATTTCTTCTGATTTTAAATGTCAAAAGTCAAGGAGAGATACACACTTAAAAGGAGAGTGACAAGGAATGAACACATAGGTCCACAGAACAGACTGCAGAACTCAAAGACAGATTCACATAAATATGCCCTGTTGACTTTTGCAAAAATAATCCAATGGAGGAAAGATAGCTTTTCAACACACAGTGCTGTAAACAAGCAAAAAGCCTAGGAGGAATCTTCAGGCTCTAAGTAAGAAAGAATTTTTAGACTTAGTACCAAAATCTTAATCTATAATAGAGAAATTGATAAACCAGACCTCATTAAAATTAAAAAAATTCTGCTCTGCAACATCATGTGAAGAGGATAATAAGGCAAATTACAGGCAGGGAGAAAATACTTGCAAGCCACATTTCCAACAAAGGAATAGTATCTGAAACATATAAAGGATTTTCACAATTCACAATGTTTAAAAAAGGCAAATAATTGGACTTCTTTGATGGTCAAGTGGTTAAGACTCCATGCTTCCACCGCAGGGGGTGTGGGTTTGATCCCTGGTTGGGAGGAACCAAGAGCCTACATGTCACATAAAAAAAAAATTAAAACCCCCAAATAATAGGGTAAAAGATCTGAACAGACATTTCACAGATGAGAATGCACAGATGGCAAGTAAACACATGAAAAGATGTTCAATATCATTTACCAGTGAGTAAATGCACATTAAAACCACAATGAGATGTCACTGTATACCTATCAGAAAGACTAAAATTAAAAATGACATCAGACGCAGAGAAACTGAATCACACATACACTGTTGGTAGAAATGGTATAGCCATTCTGGAAAACAGCTTGGCAGTCTCCTCGTAAAACTAAACATGCAATTACTATGCAACCAAGCAGTTGTACTCTTGGGCATCTGTCCCAGAAAAAATGGAAACTTATGTTCACATAAAAACCTGTACATTAATGTTCATAGCAGCTTTATTCATAATAGCCGAAGCTGGAACAACCAAATAATCTTTCAGTGGGGCAAATGGATAAACTGTGGTACATGACATAGTATGGCATACTACTCAGTGATGAAGAAATAACTATTGATATATGCAACAACTTCAGTAAATTATGCTGAGTAAAAAGAACCAATTCTCCTACATTATATGCTATAAGTTTCCATTTCTCTAACATTCTTGAAATGACCAAATTATAAAATTGGAGAATGGATTAGTGGTTGCCAGGGGCTGGCAGGTGGGGTTGAGTGAGAAAGGGAAGTGGGTTTGTGTCTGTGGTGACGGGACTGTTTGGTGTTTGGACTATGTCTATGTCAGTACCCTGGTTGTGACATTGTACTATGACTGTGCAAGATGTTACCCTTGGGAGAAACCAGGTAAAGTGTATATATACGGGAATCTCTTTGTATTATTCTTAAAAGTGCCTGTGAATCTAAAATAGCCTCAAAATTTAAAAACTGAATTAAAAAATAGAACAAAAGCCCAATGGTAGGATTTTATTTATTTATTTATTTTTTCCAATGAGTTTAAATGTGTTTTATTTTTAGACAACCTACATGACACGTTTTCTCAAAAACAATGCCTCCGCTCCAAATAAATCAACGTTCAAAACAAATGAAGAGCTTGAGATGACATCAGTCCCATCTGTCTAAGTCCTGGTGTTGTGTGGATGAAAAGCAGTGGCCAGCCAGTTATGAAGACAGGTGATTGATCCAAAGTAACTGCCAACTTTGTTAACATTTTTCCATCTCTAAACCATCCTTAAAGAAAATCATATATGGGGTTACACCATCCTCACGGTAGTCCAGCAGAGCAACCATGCCATCTGGATTCATGTTTTCACCAGTAAAGAACTGATAGTTTTTGAAATTAGCAAGGATGTGCTTGATTTGTTCTGCAGCCCCTGTCATAAAAGGTTTTACTCTTTCTGGTCTCTGTTCTTCAAGTTTCCCTTTGATTCTAAAACATATCGACACATTAATCAGTTCTGAGCAGTTTCCATTCAGTAAAAATTCCAAAGACTTCATGTAATCTTTGATGTACTTCTTGTAGGCTTCTTTTGTGAAGCTGGTTTCCTGCAAGTGATGGTTCATGACGATATCGACACCAGTGATGACTGTGCTTTCGGTACCTTCGCCCTCGGGGCCTTCAGCGGAGGCATTTCCACCAATGAGCGAGTCATCGATGTTACCCTCTGTCCTACTGACCATCTTCCCCTCCACCTCCAGACACAGCCCGTCCGCGACCTCCCGGATCTTGTAGATGTCGGAGAACATCTCGTCATGGCTAATGAGGTCCCGGTAGATGATCATGATGGCGACTGGAGGGAGGCGACAGCGGCGCTGGCTTAGCAGGAGCCAGGAGCTCAGAGCGAGCGCAGTGCGGCCAGAGCGGCGCTCGGGGGGAGGGGGGAGCGGGCGGAAAAGGCCCCAGTGGTAGGATTTTAAAAGAGAGTGGGGCGGGGAAGGATGTGGGGTACACACCCAGCCCCATGCAGCTGTTCCCTCTCCCCTTCAGAGGCCCTTCTCTGTCACACGGCAGCTGCGCCGCTTATGAGCTATTAATACTTTGTCAGTACCTTCTCCTCCCTCCTTTTACCAGGGCTATGATTGGAAAATGGAAAGGAATACCTTGGTGTCTGATATACCACGAAATTCTACCCATCCTTACTTTTTGTGGCCAGGGTACATTGTCTGAAGGCGAGGGGAAACGGAGCCCAGCAGGTTTCGTTGATGCTAATAGGTTGGGTCTCCTGTCAAACTGCCACCCAACCTCAGGCTAATCTGCCTGCTGAGCTGAGCAAGGGGTGCTGACCTGTCAACTCTCTGTAGCTCCATTCTCCAACTGCAGGCTCTGGGGAAGTCTGTCCTGAGTGGACATGGAAGTAAGACAATTCCTCCTCCAAGCACGTTAGCCTTCTTCTCTGGGAACTGATCAGTTATTAAATGCTTGTTGATCACTACCATGTCCCAAGGCAACAGAGAAGCCAAGAGATAAATAAGGACAACAGGTCCATGCACAAGGAATTACAGTAAGGGAGAAAAAGATACAAGTCTTCACACACATAAATAAAAAAGGATGATTTCAAGTAGCTGATCTCACAAGAATCCCATTACTCAGTTTCACAAACAAAGAAAGGAAAGGTCAGAGGAGCTAAGTCACTTTTCCTGGTCCAGACCCAGGGCTGGCAGGAAGGACTGCGGTCTGGTCTGCACGAAAGCCTTCTTCCTCTTGCCCGCTGTGCGTCCTTACTGTCTCTGGCCCGCCCCCTCCTCTGGGACAGGGGACTGCACAGCCTCTCTGGGATGTTGCAAGGCCCCACGCGGCTCAGCAGCCAGACAAGTGCCAAACCCCGGCCGGCACCGACACAGCGCTTGCGTCTGGGTCCCCTGGTTGAAGTCGACACAGCGCTTGCGTCTGGGTCCCCTGGTTGAAGTCACGGGCCCTTTCCCAGGCGCTCACTACAGACCTTCGGCTTGGTAGTTAGGGGGCAGGAGGGTGAATTGGGGTTGGGAGGTCGGCCAGCTTCCGGCCTCAGCGGCCCCCCCTTCCCCAGCTCCCCCATCAGTCCCACCGCCTCCTGGGGAACCGGCAGGCCTGCTCGGGAGCCAGCAGTGGCCCCCTCTCTTCCTCCTCCACCCAGCAGCCGCCGGGATTGCACTTCATTGCAGGGCTTTTCTCTCTCGCAGGGAGAAGCAAGAAGAATGTGTGTACCTGTATCCAGAACCCTCCCATGTTAGATCTGGGCCCAATAGGTGAAAAGCCAGACCCGGGCTCCTGTTTCCTCACCCGTTGAATAGTGGCAGGACCATCTGGACTACCCGACTGATGCAAAAGGAGCAGCTAGCTTAGCACTATACATGGTGTAGCACACATTTATGGCAGAAAGCGAAGAAGAACTAAAGAGCCTCTTGATGAAAGTGAAAGAGGAGAGTGAAAAAGTTGGCTTAAAACTCAGCCTTCAGAAAACTAAGATCAGGGCATCTGGTCCCATCACTTCATGGGACATAGATGGGGAAACAGTGGAAACTGTCAGATTTTATTTTTTTGGGCTCCAAAATCACTGCAGATGGTGAATACAGCCATGAAATTAAAAGACGCTTACTCCTTGGAAGAAAAGTTATAATCAACCTAGACAGCATATTCAAAAGCAGAGACATTACTTTGCCAGCAAAAGTCCATCTCATCAAAGTTATGGTTTTTCCAGTAGTCATGTATGGATGAGAGAGTTGGACTATAAAGAAAGCTGGGCACTGAAGAATTGATGCTTTTGAACTGTGGTGTTGGAGAAGACTCTTGAGAGTCCCTTGGACTGCAAGGAGATCCAACCAGTCCATCCTAAAGGAAATCAGTCCTGAATATTCATGGGAAGGACTGATGCTGAAGCTGAAACTCCAATACTTTGGCCACCTAATGCGAAGAACTGACTCATTGGAAAAGACCCTGATGTTGGGAAAGATTGAAGGTGGGAGGAGAGGGGATGAAAGAGGATAAGATAGTTGGATGGCATCACTGCCTCAATAGACATAAGTTTGAGCAGGCTCTGGGAGCTGGTGATGGACAGGGAAGCCTGGTGTGCTGCAGTTCATGGGGTCGCAAAGAGTTGGATACGACTGAGCAACTAAACCGAACCGAACTGAACACATGCTGGACCCCTTCTCAGCACCTACCTCCCCCTGCCCCCTCCCCCGGCTATTGCCCCCTCATGGAGTTAGCTGGCAAAATCAGGACTTTCACCCTGCGAAGGTTGTTGCTCTACTAAAGTGAAGCAGAGTGGACCTTCTGGGTGATATCTAACTCACTCCCTTCTCCCACTCCACACTACCTCTACCTGGAGGATGGGGCATGCTGGGGCCACACATCCCCTGGACTGGACAAGGGGGCCGCCTGTGAGCTTGTTGGTTCACAGCTCTGGCTTCCATTCCAGTCACAAACTCCTCTTTTTAAACCAGCTCCTCTTTGGTCTGGGCATCACCTTTGTTAAGAAGTCCCCAGCCTCTAACTAGAAAAGAGACCCAGGGCTTCAGCTCTTTTCTCAGTAACCTCACTACAGTGGCAGCAAACTCCTGCAGGTCTGTGAAAAATCAGCAGGGTTTTCTTTTTTTTTTGGCTGAGCAGCTTGTGGGACCTTAGTTCCTTGACCAGGGACTGAACCCAGGCCCTTGGCAGTGAAAGTGTGGAGTCCTAACCACTGGCCTGCCAGGGAATTCCCTCAACAGAATGGGAACAGCCTCTGGACTGCAATTATTAGAAAGCTTGTTTCCAGACTTGGGCTTCAGTTCCTCTGTGGCCCTGTCCCAGTGGATGGAAACCAGACAAACTTTAATGGGTATTGTGGCTGTGATCTCAAGCCAGAGACTGTGCCCTTCGCACCCCCACCCTCCCAATGTCTCTAAGAGAGCAGGTAGCAATTTTGATAGAAGATACCTCCACAACAGAGGGGCCATGCGTCTTTCACTTCCCAAGACCCTGGAGCAAAGAATGGAACTGAATGCCGTGTTCTCAACATCCCCGACCATTTCCAGAGGAAACAAGTGAGCACGAACACTTCCTAAAGGCCAGCTGCAGACTCAGACAAACCCGTCACTTCAGCCAATAGCCAGAGAATGGGTTAAAGACAGAAATGGAGAGTTACTCACGCTTGGCAGCATCCAGGGGCAATCTTGCAGCCAGAAGCAGAAATCCCAGGAAACAGTAGAGACATTCCATGCTGGATTCTCACAGACCTAGGCAATCAAGGTTTAACTTGTAACTCCTCTGGCTTCATCCACTAAGAACAACAGTGTTCTTCTGGTTTTTGCTGTGCTCCGCTCCACTCTTCATTTTAATTAAATACTGAGCCTCGGGGTGGATCATGTGATGGTATTAAGCAGCATTGCTTGATCTGGTCTCTGGAGTTCAACCACTTCTACTCATGTGCTTCTGACTCACTCACTCTTGGCATCTATTTATTCACTTTTTAGATGCGCACCATTTCAGTGTTGTTATTTTATATTCTAGTTAAAGGGATTTACTTTGCTATAGGGCCTATTTTGATATCCTTCCCCAAATAAGGTCTCTAACCTCATTGGTTATCAACTTTTTTCAGTTCCTTTGCTGATTCACTTACTCAGATCATGTTGAAAGTCACAATTATGTTTCTTTTGCTATAATTTAGATTAGCAGCTCTTCCCAGTGCTAGCTAGTGCTTGTACCTCCCCTTCCCCCAAGAGGAAACTAAGATGGGGAGTAATCTCTTCCATCACTTGAAATTGTGGATGACATATATAAACATATGTTGCACCAAAAGGTAACTGAAACAGCTGCACAGCCTCCAGTAGTCGAGAAATTTACTCAAGAAAGTGCATTTAGTATATCTGTGCGATTCCATTTAACTTTTGGAACAAACTGCATAATTTTTGATAACTGCTACCAAAGCATTTATTTATATATCACTCAGGGGAAACTGCATGCCACATACAGCATATTTATTTCATGTCACCGAAAGTACACATGAAATGTAAAAATAAGCTTGCTTAGAACATTACTTTTATCAAATTTCTGGCTACAGAATGTACAGAAAATGTGGCAACATGACTCTACTGTATGTGATCATTCTCTCAGTCACATCCACATAACTGTTTTCAGAACATACAGAAGCTGCGACCAGGGGTGAGGCGAAATCTTGGGATAGTGATTTCTGTTTCAGTTGTGCTAGTGAGGCATAGAAATACATAGTCTGTGGGATTCCCTGGTGGTCCAGCAGCTAAGAATCCACCCTACAGTGCAAGACACACCAGTTCAATCCCTGGTCCGGGAAGACCCCACGTGCTGCCTCAGAGCCACGAAGCCTATATGCCACAACTACTGAGCCTACACTCCAGAGCCCACAAGCTGCAACCCCTGTGCCCACAAATCACAACTACTGAAGCCCATGCACCCTAGAGCTTGTGTTCTGCAACAGGAGGAGCCACTGCAATGAGAAGCCCACATATGACAAGGAAGGGTAGCCCTTGCTTGCTGCAACTAGAGAAAGTCCACATGCAGCAATGAAGACCCACCACAGCCAAAAAATAAATAAACCATTAAAAAAAAGAAAAGAGTCTATGAAACTCCCTACCCTTAGGCCACACACAGCTCTTCAGAGCTGATTTTACAGCCTTTGAAGCAACTGTGAAGTGGAACAACAAGGAAGGGAACATATGCACAACTGAAAGAAAACCGATTTCAAATACAGATGAATAAGTGAATAATGGAAATGGCTGTTAAAGTAATGTGAATGATCTACATAGTTCTGTTTGCTTTTTACAGAAAACATGACTTTTATAATTATAAAAAGCTTTTCCGTTTAGGGGAAACTTACTATTGATTTTGGAAAAGTATGATTTCCTTTTGTTGCTTACAATTAGTTCTGGCTTCTATTTTTGGTCAGATTAGCTCTTACTGTCTCTAAGAAAACTGTCCGAGTGTTCTGTAACCAAATCTTATTTAGGGTGACAGACACAGTGATCAAGTTCTCTTTTATGTCTTCCCTCCTTCCCTACCCTATCAACAGCAATGGCAACGACCAGGGCAACAGACAGGCAGCTGGACGGAGGCCAAGGCACAGAAGTGCTTAATTTCAAAGCACTACAAAGTGGATGATCAGTGCCTTGATCATCCACAGGTGAAAGCGTATTGTTTACTTTGTAGGACTCGGATACTGGACGTTTTTGGATAAGTATCTTCAAGCCTGTTTTTTTTTTTTTTTCCCCTTGAAAAATAAAATTATACTGTGGAAAAGATTTGAAATAGTTACTTCAAAGAGGGCAGCATCTCAATTACTTGGTATTACTGACAGGATTATCCTTCTGGAAAGGCTGTAGAGAAAAGTAACAGTCCTTCTGAGCACATCCAAAATGCCCTCTCAGCAGCCTGGCCCCTGACACCCCTCGGGTGACCCGCAGTCCTGCCCTGAGGAGCAGCCCCTGAGTGGGGATGATGGGGCAGTCACCCAAAGGGGCCGTTGGGAGTGGTGGGTGGCAGCCACCCCCAGGCGTCAATCACAGAAGGCAGTAGGGGAGTTCCCTTTGATTTTAGGAATTTTTAGTTCAAAGTAGTGTTTTTGAGCAAGAAAATGAAAAAGAAAGCCCCCTTCTCCCCAGCTCTCATAAACAGCTAGAGGTTGGATTAGTTCCCTATCGCTTCTGTTTGCAGAACCCACAGAAACTTGGAAGCTTAAAACTACGCAAATTTATTACCTTACGTTCTGGAGGTCAGCAGTCTGAAATGGGTCTCACTAGGTCAAAACGGCAGCAGGGAAGCTCCTGTGAATCCTGTTTCCTTGCCCTTTTCAGCTTCTAGAGGCCTCCCTGTATTTGGTGGCTCTGGTCCACTTTCATCTTCAAAGCCAGCCATGGTCGGGCAAGTCTTTCTCACACCCAATCACTCCAACGCTGATTCTCCTTCCTCCCTCTCTCACTTGTGATTACATTGGGCTCCCCTGGATAATCCAGATTACTTTCTTTGTCTTAAAGTCAGTTGACTTGAAGCAATCAGCAGCTTTAATTCCATCTGCTGCCTTTAATTCTCTCTTGCCACAGAACAACTTAACAGATTCCCAGGATTAGGGTGTGGGTATCATTTGTTCTTGTTTAGTCTCTAAGTCTCATGTCTGACTCTTTTGTGACCCCATGGACTACAGCCTGCCAGGCTCCTCTGTCCATGAAATTTTCCAGGCAAGAATACTGGAGTGGGTTGTCATTTCCTTCTCCAGGTGATCTTCCTGACCCAGGGATTGAACCCGCATCTCCTGCATTAGCAGGCAGATTCTTTACCACTGAGCCACCAGGGAAGCTCTGTGGACATCTTGGGTAGAGGGGTGAGTGGGCATTATTCTGCCTATCACAGTTATCCAGCACGTGATTTAGCAAAAATTCTATTCATAAGAAGAGCATGTGATAAGAGCAGTGATGGGAAGTAACTCTCAAATATTAGGAGACTTGTTGAAACAAAGCCTTTGTTATTTGGCAGAGCACAAAGGCAAGAATAAACTGAAGATAAAGGAATCAGTTCAAAGGGAGAGAAAGCTCATGTGACTCTTTAATTCTCTATTGCCTAATGTGGGCCTAAGTCCTAATGTGGGCTTTTTAACGTGTTTTATAATCAGTCACAGGCTTCCCCAGTGGCTCAGCAGTAAAGAATACACCTGCAATACAGGTGATGTAGGAGATATGGGTTCTATCCCTGGGTTGAGAAGATCCCTTGGAAGAGGGTATGGCACCCCACTCCAGTATTCTTGCTGGGAAAATCTCATGGACTGAGGAGCCTGGCCGGCTATGGTCCACAGGGTCACAAAGAGTCGGACACAACTGAATCAACTGAGCATGCATGCTTGCATAATCAGAGTCACAGTTTTCAGATTTAAGCATTAACAAATGACTCACAGACTTCTGTTTCATGTCCAGTTCCTTGGCCTCTCCTGTCCGGGTGCTCCCTGCATGAATAAGTAATTAAACCCTCTTGTTTCTAGGTTTGCTAAGCTTTGAAATTACTCTTCCACAAAAATGTTTTCCCTCACTTTCAGGGAAAGAGGAGAAAAGGTCAGTGCATCATTTCCTGGCCACCTCTGCCATCATAAAGCTGCAATGGCTGTTGTATTTTCAGCCTGTTTTTTCTACCTGAAGGAAGTAGACACTAGATTTTGATAAAATAGTTTCTTCTTGGGGCGCTGGCTACAAACATTTGTTGACACGGCTCTTCTTACAGAGTTGCCCGTTTGAAATTACAAAGAGTGGCAGGTGTGGAAAAATGTGGGTTATCATACTGAGCCTTAGTTCTGTTATTAAAGTACTTCCTCCAAATTATTAGTGTAGAAGGAGAATAAGACAGGACAGTTTAATGTGTGGATGTGGAAGCAATAACGGATGGGCACCTTTCTTCCCCACCTTTGGTGCTGGTAGGTCTCTGGGATGGAAGGGAGAACTAGAATGGGCTCTATGCAGAGGGAAACAGGGGACAAAGCAGAAATCTGAATGGAAACCTGGCTTCCAGGTTTTTTATTATTATGGATTATCCAGAAATGTCTCAGAACACTGGAGCAAGTGCACTGTGCTTGTTATCCGGAGATCCATTATAAGCCCAAGAAAGAAGTTAGAGCAAAAATCAAAAGGGATTTTAACTGTAGAAGAAAGGCCAGGAAACCAAAGTTGGAATAGCTTCTTAGATCTATATTCTCATGTCAGAATTCAGCTTTTTCTCAATGAAACTTTTTAACACCTCAGACAAAATTTATTTCGGCAAGCACCAGTGGAGGTCTGCTTCTCTATGGCATCCATCATCAACCAAGGCACGAATGACAATCTCTGGCCACAAAGGAGCAGATCTCATGAGGAGGGTAAGACTCAGAAAACAGGTAATAGTATGAAACACCATTTGAAAATTTTTATTCTGGAAACTGTCAAACATACACAATATAGAGAGAAGGACATTACCAGCCTCCATGTACCCATTCCTTGCTCCAGTGATCATCAGTATATGGCCAACCTGGTCTCATTCATCCTTCTCTCCACCCTGATACCTGCTGGATTATTTAAAAACCAATCCTACACATCGCTCGTGTATGGCATTTACATTAAGTAATGTAGATAGAGCTAAAGGAGTTCGGGGAAGATGGAGGATGTGGAAATCTTTATGAAAAAAGTATGACTTGATTTAGTTCTTGGGTGATGAGTTACGTTGGATAAGCACAGAGGAGGCACAGGGAGGTGGGAGAGAAAAACATGAACAGAAGAAGGAGCATTTTAAAAAAAAAAAGGAATGGGGATTTTCCTGGCAGTCCAGGGTTAAGACTCCGCACTCCTAATGCAGGGAGCGCAGATTTGATCTCTGGTCAGGGAACTAAGATCCTGCCAGCCACAAGGTGAAACCAAAAAAAAAAAAAAAAGGAATGAAGTACAGATGCATGCTATAATGTGGGTGAACCTGGAAAACAATATGCTAAGTGAAAGAAACCAGACAAAACGATCACATACGGTATGATTCTGTTAGATGAAATACCCAGAATAGGCAAACCCATAGAAAGAACACAGATGATTGCTGGGGATGTAGGGAGGTGAGAATGGGGAGTAACTGCTTAATGAGTACAGGTTATATTTTGGTGGCAAGAAAGTCTGGGAACTAGATCGAGATGGTGGTTGCACAACATTGTGAATGTCCTAAGAAGTAAATTGTTCACTTTGGAATGGTTAATATTATATTATGAGACTTTCACTCCGATTACAAAAAGAATAAATGAACATAAATGATTAACACCCTTTGTGAGGTGTTCCAGGCACAAAGTGACAAATCAAGGATAAAAGGGCACCATTCTGGGGGCTTGCAGTCCTGCTGGAGGCAGCACCCAGGTGAAGGAGCACGTGCAGGTGCTACAGCGGAAATGTGTCGAGGTGCGCAGGAAGGACAGAAGAAAGGGGCTGCTCAGTCCCCTCTGAGTAGCACTGTCTGGGACAAATATGAGTCCAGTATGTAACGTTAAATTCTCCTGGCAGCCACGTTAAAAAGCATAAAGTGAAACAACTGAAATTCTTTTAAATCTATGCTTCATTTGACTCAATATCTCTAAAACATCATTCAAGCATGTAGGCAACGTGTAAAATTATCACTGAGACACTGTATATATGTTTGGCATATATTTTTTCATGTGAAGTCTTTGAAGTCCAGTGTGCATTTTACACTTACAGCATGTGTCAGTTTAGACGGGAACACTGCAAGTGCCCACTGGCCACACGTGCCAGTGGCTGCTGTGCCACACAGAGCAGCTTCAGAGGGACAGGAAGAGCTTCCAGGGTTGTGGGGGAGAGTGACCTGGAGCTGACGCTGCTCCAGGCAGACCAAGCTGGGGTAGGGGTCATGGCCCAATGGCAGCTGAGGTCTGCAAGCTATGAGGGTGATGTGCTAACCCTATAGCCAGGGCAGAGGGCGGAGCCTGATTTTGATGGAAAGGGAGTATAATAGGGACGATGTTTTAATGCACATCTGGTATTTTTCCCTCTGATTTCCCAGGAATGGAGATAAAGCAGAGGAAAAAGAGGTCAAGTTCCCATTACACATAATTGATTTAATGACCACTCCCCACACCCGACTGTACGTCTCCATCCTTGTTCTTCAAAGTGGAAATAAGTCTTGCAAAACTTGGTTGTGAAACTTTTTCATCTCAACATAGTCATCAGTGCCTTGCTAAAGGTAAAGTTTCAGTGTTAGACAACAGGGAAATCTCTCAAGGCACCTGATTTCAGAAGTGTAAGGTATGTTCCCATAACCTTTCTCAACTTCAAGGTTATTTTGAAATAATTCAAACATACAGGAGAGTTACAAGAACAGTATGAGAACTCCCGTATAATCTTTATCCAGATTTACCATTTTTCACCTTTTGCCAACTTTGCACACTATCTAGTTTACATATATTTGTGTATATATACATACATACCTATTGTTTTCTATGAACCAAACTTGCAGACACCACGCTCCTTCATTCTTCTTTTCTTCAACTGATACTTAAGGATAAAGGCATTGTTAATATAAGTACAATGCAGTTGTTAAAATCAGGAAGTTCAACATCAGTGTACTACTACTATCTAAGCCCTAGTTTATTTTCAAATTTTTCTTCCTAACCCAACAGCAACCCCTGCCCCCTCCTCCTGACTTAGGATACAGTCCAAGATCATGGCTGCATTATGTTTAGTTCTTACGCCTCTTTAGTATTTTATCTTTCAAGACATTAATATTTTTGAATATTGGCCAGTGTGCTATAGAATGCCCCTCATTTTGGAGTTGTCTCATGCTTCCTCCTGCTTAGATTCAGGCTCTGCATTTTCAGTTGTTGTTGTTGTCCAGTCGTCCAGTCGTGTCTACCTCTTTCTGACCCCTTGGACAGCAGCACACCAGGCCTCCCTATCCCTCACCATCTCCCAGAGGTCCCCCAAGTTCATGTCCATTGAACTGGTGATGCCATCCAACCACCTCATCTTCTGCTGCCCTCTTCTCATTTTGCTTTCAATCTTTCCCAACATCAGGGTCTTTTCCAATGAGTCAGTTCTTTGCATCAGGTGGCCAATCCTGTGTGATCAACGGGTTTGATCTTCTTGCTGTCCAAAGGACTCTCAAGAGTAATCTCCAGCACAATTCAAAAGCATCAGTTCCTCAGTGCTCAGTCTTCATCATGGTCCAGCTCTCACATCCATACGTGACTACTGGAAAGACCATAGTTTTGACTACACAGACCTTTGTTGGCAAAGTGATGTCTTTGCTTCTTAATATGCTATCTAGGTTTGTCATAGCCTTCCTTTCAAGAAGCGAGGGTTTTCTAATTTCATGGCTACAATCACCATCTGCAGTGATTTTGGAGCCCAAGAAAAGGAAATCTGTCACTGCTTCCACTTTTTCCCCTTCTACTTGCCATGAAGTGATGGGACTGGATGCCATGATCTTAGTTTTTTGAATGTTGAATTTTAATCCAGCTTTTTCACTCTCCTCCTTTATCCTCATAAAGAGGATAAAGAGCCCTTAGAGCCTAAAGAGGCTCTTAAGTTCCTCTTTGCTTTTTGACATTAGAGTGGTATCATCTGCATATCTGAGGTTGTTGATATTTCTCCTGGCAGTCTTGATTCCAGCTTGTGATTCATCCAGCCCAGTATTTCACATATAAGTGAAATAAACAGAGTGACAATATATAGCCTTGCCATACTCTGTTAAGTACTCTACATTTTGAGTACTAAGTAACATTACTTCCTTCTTTTTATTGTATCACATCTTCCAATAACTTTTGAACTTTCTATTCATTAAATTGAAAAGGCTATTACTGAAAAGAAAGTGTACAAACACTTGGCACAGGACAAGGCACAGAGTAGGCCCTGGACCACTCTTGTTGATTTAGGTTTGGAGGCTTTACACCAGTAAAAGAGGGTTATTACAGTTCTCACATGAAATTTATAAAACAAACTGAAGCTTCCTTCACATAAAAAGTGGCAAGCTTCTGATTTAAGTATATATGAGAAAATTCTGAAAATGTTTAGAATGTGGTTCCATTGAAGACATTTACATAAGTGGAATGAAACTAACCTCATCTTACGCACTTTCTCTTGTAAGAACAGATCAGTTTTTATAAGGAGGCTACATTCCAACTTGCTCTCTTTTTTGGTAATGGTCTCTGCAAAGAAATCAGACAGATGAAGGGCTGACTTCATTAGATGTGGTTCACTCATATCCATCTTTCCCGGGAGAACAGGGACACTGAATTATCAAATTCAGTGGTGTGTATTAATATCAGGAAAAGGCAGAGAATAATGTAAAACTATGACATGACTTGTCACGCATCTTCTGTTCAGAATTTCCTTCCAAACACAGATCACAGCATGTTATAGAACTGGGTGCTGTACCATCTGACCAACTTGCTCCCTTTACTTTCAGCATTTTCTTGGTTCAGTAGGTTTGGACAGTAACTTTCTCACACATTTACTTACCTTTCTTTTATTAATCATGTCAATTCTAAAGCTTATGTAGCTTTAGAGCTAAATGGTATATATTCACTAATCCTTTACATGAAATGACTGAAAATGATAAAAAGGTTTTGGTCAATACCTTGAACTAAACACAGAAATGCAAAAGAAACCCAGTTTAGTGAAGAGTGTGCCAAGCTGCACGCTCTGCTCCTGAGCTGAGATCTATGAGCAGAGTCAGCTTTAGGTCCCAGCACCATGGGCCTCATCCCCTGCTTCTCCCAGGGACCCAGGGTAAGGGGATACACCTGGAAGCTGACATCTACTCTGAAGAATCCCCTTTCTTTTCATTCAATTGACAGAGCAAAACTTCTATTACAGTTTTTGAGTGTGTGTATGTGTTTGGTGGTGCCAATAATAACAGCTCATAAAAAGTGTAATGTTTGACTTGAAGCAGAGAAAGCAACTCCATAGCCATATTTGAATTTCTGGGAGAAGCTTGGATCGACTGTGGTTCATGGCAAGAGTCAATGCTTTAGAGTTGAAAATTTTAAAATGTTTTGCTGTTTTTCTTTTGGCCAATTTCTGACATTGGAAACATTTATCTAGAGAGTCAAGGCTATGCACTGAACTGGCCAAGAAGTTGCCTTTGTGAAAACAGTGTTTTTTTGCTATGTACAAATTTGTAATTTCTTACCACTGCCCCCCATCCCCCCCAAGTTTCTGTGGGGGGCAACTGAGTAGATTGGCTCATTTGTGTTCATGGCTGGGTTTTACAGGCAGGTGTGACTATCGGAATAGGATGGGACAAGAGTAGGGGGACAGATCCCACAAAGTCAGACTGAAAACAAGTTGGAAACATTGATATGCAGCAAGCAGAGCAGCCAAAAAAAATTTTTTTTAATATATAAAATCCACCACATCATAACATTCTCTTTACAGAGTTGGCATTTCGAGATTTCTAGGTTTAAAAGTTATATTACTTTGCTTGTTATTACTTGTCCTCGCTTGAGTGTGCCTTCATTTGCTCAGTTGAGTGTGCAGAGGTTCATAAGCAGAACGTGAAACACGTGAGGCTGGAGAATCAAAGGGACCACCTGTTGTGGCATGCTCCCAGAGCCAGCGGCTCTGACTCCGGGGGCCTGGATCACATGCTGAGCACCGGCTTTGTGTCTCCTTGGAACCTGTGTGTTCACATCCTGGCCCTTCTTTCCTACATGCAACAGCATGCTTTGGTTGAAAGCCACTACTATCCTTCTGTTTAACCATTGCAAAACAGCACCCCTGTGATCCTGGTGGACCCGCTGTTATGCATGTAAGAGTTCTGACTAGAAGAGGGCAGGCTGTGGGATGCCATTTGGTTTATGACCTCACTCCATGTGACTCTGTGCTGTTACAGAAGGGCCCTGACTGTGGACCACTAAATTTCATTTGAAAAGACCATGCAGAACTTGTAAGAGCGACGCAGCTAACTTCAGTGCTTCTACACCTTAAAAACCATTTGAAATAACTTAGAAAAGTTATTCTCTTTTAAAATGACTTATCAATGGTAGGGAGGGTTGGAATCAAGCTACTGCTTGGTCCCACTCAGAAAAAAAGAGTTCAAATTTCTTGGCTGCCTTTCCAAGTTCAAAGATCAGCCTCATCATTAGTTAACTGTTAGGCAGCCACTAGTCATTGTCACTTATTCCTCATTTTCTGATGCCACTTGAGTTTTGGGTGGAGATCCCTAGCTCTGAATGGGGCGGGGGTCCAGCCCCTGGCCTAAGTGGTCACACGATCCACTTCTGGCTAATAGCAGGGGCACAAGTCTCAGGGATGGGGCATCTCAGGGAATATTTTCTTCTCTTAAAAGAGAGGGTATACTCTCTTTTCTTTACTCACATTGCTGCCAGTTTTCTGCCTTTGAACATGGTCACGTGAAAAAACTCTCTGAGGAGCTGTCTCTATTCTCTTGCAACCCTGAGAGGACAGGGCAAGAGAGCTTGAGCTGTTGAATCGATGCCAGTCTTATCTCTGGCTCCCTTGTTATACTAGAATAAAAAACCCTATCAATAGGGTATGCTGTTACTTGAAGCCAAAAATAGCCCTTGCTGTTATAAATAGCACTAGGTGTTAAATGCCCTAGGTGTTAAATAGCACTGGTTACCTGCAAGGCTCTGTGCTAAGACATCAGGGAAATAAAAGATCTATTGGATATGACTTCTGTCCTTCAGGGGCGTGCAATCTAGTTGGCAGAGGAAGGGCCAGAGAGTCAATACTTCAGGCTTTGTGAGTTGTACAGTTTCCATCACAACTACTGAGCTCTGCAGCTAGTGAAAAAGCAGGTGTAGATGACACCCAAGGTAAGAGAAACCCAAGTAAGATGATAGGTGGTGCAAGAGGGCATCAGAGGGCAGACATACTGAAACCATACTCACAGAAAACTAGTCAATCTAATCACACTAGGATCACAGCCTTGTCTAACTCAATGAAACCAAGCCATGCCTGCAGGGCAACCCAAGGCGGGCGGGTCATGGTGGAGAGGGCTGACACAACGTGGTCCACTGGAGAAGGGAATGGCAAGCCACTTCAGTATTCTTGCCTTGAGAACCCCATGAACAGTATGAACAGGCAAAATGATAGGATATCAAAAGAGGAACTCCCCAGGTCAGTAGGTGCCCAATATGCTACTGGAGATCAGTGGAGCAATAAGTCCAGAAAGAATGAAGGGATGGAGCCAAAGCGAAAACAATACCCAGTTGTGCATGTGACTGGTGATAGAAGCAAGATCCGATGCTGTAAAGAGCAATACTGCATAGGAACCTGGAATGTCAGGTCCATGAATCAAGGCAAATTGGAAGTGGTCAAACAAGAGATGTAAGCCACTTCAGTATTCTTGCCTTGAGAACCCCATGAACAGTATGAACAGGCAAAATGATAGGATATCAAAAGAGGAACTCCCCAGGTCATTAGGTGCCCAATATGCTACTGGAGATCAGTGGAGCAATAAGTCCAGAAAGAATGAAGGGATGGAGCCAAAGCGAAAACAATACCCAGTTGTGCATGTGACTGATGATAGAAGCAAGATCCGATGCTGTAAAGAGCAATACTGCATAGGAACCTGGAATGTCAGGTCCATGAATCAAGGCAAATTGGAAGTGGTCAAACAAGAGATGACAAGGGTGAACGTCGACATTCTAGGAATCAGCGAACTCAAATGGACTGGAATGGGTGAATTTAACTCAGATGACCATTATATCTACTACTGCGGGCAGGAATCCCTCAGAAGAAATGGAGTAGCCATCATGGTCAACAAAAGAGTTCGAAATGCAGTACTTGGATGCAATCTCAAAAATGACAGAATGATCTCTGTTCTCTGAAGTAGATATCAGAATTGGAGTTTCTGAATCATATGTTAAGTGTATTTTTAATAATTTATTGAGATATAATTCTAATACCATAAAGTTCATCCATTTACAGTGTATGATTCAGTAGTTTTCAATATGTTAATAGATATGTGCAGTTGTTGTCACAATCTAATTATAGGATATCTTCATCATCCCCCAGTGCATATGGAATGTTCCTATTAGCAGTCACTTCTCACTCCCCCAGCACCAGGAAAATACCAGGCTACTTCTTTTCTCTCTGGATTTACCTATTCTGGATATTCCCTGTAAATGGAATCATAAGACAAATATCTTTGAAGCTGATTTTTTTTTAATTTATTCCAGGTTCAGACATTTACAGATAATATTCCACTGTATGCCTATACCACATTTTGTTTACCCAGTTTTCATTTGATGACTAGTTGGATTCTCTCCATTTTGGGGGCTGTTATTAATAATGCTCCCATGAACGTTCATGGAAAGATTTTTATGGACATACATTTTTATTTTACTTGAGTATGACATAGGAATGGATCTCTGGATGATATGATAACTGAAAGTTTGTCATTTGAGAAATTTCTAAAATGCTGGTACCATTTTACTTTCCCACTATCAATATGTGAAGGCTCTAGTTTGTACACATCCTCACCAACACTTGTGACTGTCTTTTGGACTATAGCCATTAGGTATGTGTGAAGTGGTATTTTATTTGGGGTGTGAATTGCATTTCTTAGTGATTAATGGTATTGTGAAGTCAGTATTTTCAATTTGTAATCTTTTTCCTGTAACTTTTTATTTTACTTTAATATGTGATAAAATCCTCTTACCCCTAGCCCAACAACTATCTTCTACTAAAGTTAGATTGTTTATTCGCTTGCTAGCTTTCCAGTATTGGCATT